>ML792341.1:528015-543095 GCA_009831015.1 Picea engelmannii | reverse complement strand
ATATATATATATATATATTATTGTTTACTATTTTTAGTATATTTTTGTCTTCACATGTATGAAAATCCTAGACTACATACCTCTTTTATTTCTTATATAATGTTTTCTCATCTTAACCATTTAGCAAATGAGTTATATGCGGTACAATATGAGACCGATACCTACAATCTAAAAAAATAAAATTGTTTTGATCATTTTAAGACCCTTTTATCCAACACAAACAAAAGAAATTGTAATTTCAGGCATATGTTGACTTTGATAATTTAAAAAAAATATTAAACTAATATTAAAATTTTCCAAAAAATACACGGCACAAGAAAAACAGGTTCTACAAGTATACAAGTTTTTGGAACGAAATTCCATCATTAAGAAACTCAACACTTGCACGAACGAAAACATATACCTTATATTTTGTTGGAAAAATAAGATACCACTTTTAGAAAAAATCAAATTTGACCTAGTTATTCACAATGTCTATGAATAAAAGTTGTATTTTTGGAAAGCTAATTCAATTTCCTATGTTTCATCTTGTTACACCATATTCAGGTTCACTGTAAAAGTACCTTGAATAATCCCTCCAAGTTAACAAATTGTTGTTTTTCCACGTTTGCATTTCCACTAACACATCATGAGAGACCATCATTAGCTTGCACTCACTCGTTCATTGGTTTCTTCAAGTGTTGTTTATTTTGTACTCTGGTTATTTGGGTATTATACATCATCTTTATTCTTTCTATCTTGTGTTATTCAAGTATCTTTTCTATTTGCATGCCTTTTCTATTTCTTTTGGGTAAGAATTGCTTGAATACTTCATATATCAAAATACCTTAAGATAGAGCAACACCTTACAATGATCATTTTAGGAAAACATAAATTCTTATTCACTTGCCTCTTTGAAGGGCAACCTCTCAATGAACTAAGCTCCAATACAACAATATTCCCATTTATACTCAATAAAAATGACTTCATCTTTAAATAGGCATAATCCTATATTTATTTTACTCATTTATATAAATAATTGGGCTCTTACTTTATATATCCTATATTGTCTACCAATATGAGAGTAATGTTTAATAACATGATTTTTTGAATTTCATGAACTAAAAGGAGAGTATTGTTAAATGACATGGAGATTTATATTGAAAATTTTGGCCATATGAAAGTATTTTTTTTTTGTTTGTTAGTTTGTCTGTGACATGTGGGACTAACCTATGGCTAAGAAACCATGACTCAGGGGCATCTAATCTGTCAAAATCACCGGTGGATCGCACCTGGCCTGAGCCACACCAACCCTTAACATGGTTGGGTTTTTTGTCTCCACAGGTTTCGAACCAATGACTTTAACATCACAAAGCATCTTAACAACACACTCTGTCACCGATTGTCCTACACCTCGGGTGGCCATATGAAATTATTACTCTCATAATGACATGGTGATTTTTATTGGAAATTTTGGCCATTGTTGTAAGCTATTGTTTTGTATGAAAGTATATTTGCATGGGTCACATACATAAAATGTTAAGTTGACTAATTTTAAGTTACTCTTTGATATTGAAAATTCATGAATATCATCCAATTTTGTGAACTATCATTCACTATTGAAAATTCATGAATATCATCCAATTTTGTGAACTATCTATCGTTCGGAATTGATGACTATTGTTGTTACACTATTCTATTGCAAATATGAACTATTTTTTCCATAAATTCAAATTGACCTTCTGCAACGATGAGACTCGTTGGATGATAGAAATGTAACCCCTCTCAAATACTAAACATTTGGTAACGACATTTCTGAGCAACGTATACGCCTACACTAAACTATCTCTGAACAAATCTGCAAATCTAAGACATAAGAAAAATAATCTTGATAAACAAATATGAGACACAAACGAAATAATCAATCAACCAATATGAGACAAACGAAATAATTAATCAAATGGCCAGGGTAATAAAAGGCCATGGAAAGTAGACACAAGCTCGGGGTAATGGAATTGTTAGTTATAACTGTAACCTCAACAGTATGTGACTGTACATTGATTGTTGCTGTGGCCAGTTGTATTAGTCATTAGGATTTCTTGTTTTTTTTCTTGATTCAGTTGTAATGTTTCTCACCTATAAGGTTCATCCTCTCATCTAATACGAATGCACTCTACAAATTCTTGTTCCCAACCTCTCTTCTCTATATTATATTCTTTACTTATTATTTTTTCATGGTATCAGAGCAGATGTAAGCCTATTCACAGAGCCTCGAGAGCAGCTTGATCCTAGGAGGAAGAGCACAAAGAAAACATTGTCTCACAGACAAGAGCGTGGGAAGTAATCCTCTTCACAAACCTTGAAGAGAAGTCTGTAGTTCGTAGAAGAGGCGAACAATTTTCAACTGTTAGATATGGGAAAGAGAAAGAACAGTCGTTAGATCAAGAAAATGTGTGGACGGTTTAACCGTCGAAGTTCTTCGGACTTTTCATATTCGACGTATTGCGTGCAAAGGTTGCAAAGGAGTTGAAATATTCTGAAGTCCTGAAGTAAACTAGGACCGTCCATCGTCAGGAGGAACAGGTGGCGAAAGATCTGGAATTCTGGACCAACAACATTATGGTAGTTTCCATACAAGTTGGTTGAAAAATCATCGAAGCAACAGGGAGTCATAGTCAATCTGAACCATTCATCATATAGGACTTGTTTCAGTAGATCCTACAGTCCAAAGGTGAATCAGCCCAGAGAGTCGAAGTAGATCTGGACCATTGGATCCAGAGGGGACACGCATCACACGATCCCACACTTCGGCACTAGAGCACTTCAAAGGTCTAAGGACTATTGAGGAGCCGCAGTCGTCGAAGGGATGGTTGCCCAAATTTAATCTTAGACATTGGATCTAGGGGAAACATGTCAGACAATCCTCGTATTCGGCGATCTCGAACTCCAGAGGAATGGATTAAGTTTTTCTAGAGACGAGGACTCTCAAAGGCCCAGAGTCTCGGAGAGTACCCAGACCATCGATTTTAGTGGACGTGTGGCATTACATATGGAGGTCCAGAACATCAACACTCTGAAAGAATGAAGGTTTGCTGACTCAAGAACTCTAGAACCCCCGAAGCTCCGTAGAGCCAGAGTAGATCCAGACCATTCACTGAAGTTCATTGCAAACATCCGTTGCAAAAGGACACATGGCACGATATCTATCACTTCGAAGGTTGAGAGCTCTGGAGGAAGGGTGAGTAGTGTGGAGAAAGAACTCCCGAAGGTCGGATTTCATCTGATTCGTTCATCAATGAGGACACGCGGTGCTAGATCTCTCACTTCGGAGGATTAACACTCTGAAGGGTTTTGCAAAGTGAATCATTGGAGCGAGAACTAGCAAGAGTCTCAGAGTTCATCTGGACCGTTGAAGGTTGAGGACATGTGTCGGCCGATCTAACACTCCAGAAAGTTAACACTCCGGAAGTCAACGCATATTAGCAGAAGGAAACTCCTGAATGCCAGAGTTCTGAAGTAAATCTCAGTCATCCAATTAAGAGGACACATGGAGGAAGATCCCACACTCCACGAGTTGGCCAATTCAACACTTCGGAGGATTGTTAGTATTGTCCATTTAGAAGGCCCGAATCTTGAACTCCCGAAGTAATTGTGAGTCATTGATCTTCGATCAACGAGGACTGTTGATATTTGCAGCAATTCGACTATTCGACCATTCAGCTATTCAGAGGATCTGAGGCCTTCACGCGTCAAAACGCCCGAAGCCCGAAGTCCCGGAGCACCTAGTTTTTTATCTCCCGGTCACATGAGAAGCTGAACTTTATTTTTTTGGGCTCTTGAGTAGACTCAGATAGCCCAATTCCATCATTTAGAGGGTCTAAATTCAATAAAGAATAGAGCTCAGAACTATGAATCTATAGATCTCATGCTCGGATAGTCAGTTCCAGCCATATCAGAGCTAAAGAAGTGGTCTACCCCGCGTGTTTCAGCCCGAAGTCACGTAGAGAACTTCGTAGACCTCGTTTTACGTGCGGGAAATAGGTAAATCATGAAAATCCCTAACATTTTCTTTCTATTCTATTTCTTTTCAAGATGGCCACCTCTAACAATTTAGGACCAACACAAGGGTCGATTCTTCTTGGAAAGAACTATGATTTTTTGTCTCTTAGAATGAGATCCTTCTTACAAGCACAATAGTGTTGGGATCCAGTGGATCTTGGCTATGTGGAACCAGATCCAGCAACCCTAGTTTCCATGACCAATCAAGAGAGAGTTTCTTAGGAAGAACAAAGGAATAGAGAGAATAAGACAAAATTTTGGATTCATAACTCAGTGGATGACTCGATTTTCTCAAAAATCACAGGCGTTGTTACTTCAAAAAAGGCCTAGGACATTCTACAAATAGCTTACCAAGGAAATGACAGGGTCAAAACAGTGAAGTTGCAGACCTTTAGGATGCATTTTGAGACTTTAAAAATGACAGAGTCTAAAAACGTGGACCAATTTATGACCAGAGTCATGGGAATTGTAAGCCAGAAGAAATTGACTGGTGAAGACATCCCTGATCAAGCGATCGTTGAGAAATTCCTCAGAATTCTACCAAATAAGTTCTAAATGGTTGTTACAGCCATCCTTGAATCCAAGGATCTGCCAAATTATTCAACAGATGAACTAATGGGTTCTTTGTTGACACATGAGACCAGACTACATCTCGAAGATGAGTCAATGGCCAATGCCTTCAAGACTCAATTCTCTTTCAGTAGAGGCATAGGTCATCGGGGAACATGGAGAAGTCCATGTAACAATCACTCAAGTGAAGGTCACAGACATCAAAACCAAAATCAGAATTTCCAGCCTCTAAGAGGTAGAGGGAGAAGATCAAATGATAAAGCAAGCATACAATGCTACTACTACAAAAAGTATGGGCAATATGGATCTGAATTATGGAAGAAGAAAACATATCAACACTCAGGCAGAGCACATGTCTCAAATCATGAAGGAGAAACCTCAAATAGAATGTTTCTCTCATGCCACAATATTGAAGAACAACACAAAGATCTCTGGTTGTTGGACAGTATGCAACAATCACATGACAGGTAACAAAGATTTACTTTCATGGATTGATTCTTCTGTTTCATCTGATATTACACTTGGATATGACTCTTTAGTCAAAGTTCAAGGAAAAGGAACTGTACATATTCTTACTAAACAAAATGTAAATAAAGACATAAACAATGTCTATCACGTTCCAGATTTGAAACATAATTTGTTAAATGTAGGACAACTAGTTGAAAATGGCTATAAGGTACTTTTTGAAGAAGCCTCGTGTACGATATATGACAAAACCCCCTACAAGACATTGATTTTTGAAATCCACATGACTAGGAATAAAATGTTTCCCCTGACCCTTAGAACTGCAAATTTGATCCAATATTATGCACAAAGTGCATCCACCCCCAATGAAATTATGGTTTGGCATGCAAGATTTGGACATCTACCATTTCAGAGTCTAAGCCTTCTACAAAATCACTCCATGGTCAAAGGTCTACCTATCTTCAAAGAGAAAAATCCTCCATGTGAGTCTTGCTTCTTGGAAAACATAAGAGAACAATATTTCCACAGTCCTCCACTCAAGCCAAACAACACCTATATCTGGCTCACGCTGACCTCTGTGAACCAATGCAAACAAATTCAATAGGTGGTAGCGTTTATTTTCTAACGTTTATTGGTGAATTTAGTAGGAAAATATGGATATACTTCCTCAGACACAAGTCTGAAACTTTTGCAAAGTTCAAAGAGTTCAAGGCTGAAGCTGAAAAATAGAGTGGGAAATATGTGAAGATTCTCAGGTCAGATGGAGGAGGAGAATACTGTTCAAAAGAATTTTCAAATTTCTGCAAATCCCAAGGAATAATCATGCAAACTACACCCAGGTATACTCCACAACAAAATGGAGTGGCTGAGAGGAAAAATCAAACTATAATGAACATGGAAAGAAGACTTCTTAGAGAGAAATGTCTGTCAAATCTATTTTGGGCTAAAGCAGTAGCATGCTTAGTTTATCTCCTAAATAGATCTCCAACCACTAGTCTCAAGATGAAGGTCCCTCAAGAAGCATGGAGTGGGACAAAGATAAATGTTTCTCATCTTAGGACATTTGGATGTATTGCATTCTCTCACATACCTTATGAATTAAGGAAGAAACTTGATGATAGAAGTGAGAAATGAATTTTTGTTGTCTACAATGAGACACCCAAAGCCTACACACTCTACAATCCAATTTCAAAGAAATGCATTCTCAGCATAGATGTCAAATTTATTGAAAATCAGTTATGGAGTGAGTCTAAAAATCGTCTTATGGACAGTCAAAATCCATTGCTACCACTTCCTAAAAACATAGAAAATTCAAGATAACAAACACATCATCCTGTCATTCCAAGATTGCAGGTACAAGCACAACCTGAAAGTCCTCAGGACAACTCTTCTTCAAGTAGAAATTCATCCTCTGAACTTCAAAATCAGAGAACTCGAAGCTTGAGAGAAATCCATCAGTAGTTGGATGATATTGATCATCACAATATGTTTGCATTAATGTCATGTCAACCTACATCCTTTAAAGAGGAATCTAAAGAACCACATTGGGTTCAAGCATGAACCAAGAGATTGACTCCATTGAGAAGAACAAGACATGAGATCTTGTTGATCTGCCCAGACATAAGACAAGTATTGGTGTCAAGTGGGTTTACAAAACTAAAATCAATGAAAAGGGGCATATTGAAAAACACAAAGAAATACTTGTTGCCAAAGGATTCTCACAACAACTAGGCATTGATTATGGTGAAACTTTTGCTCCAGTAGCAAGGTTGGACACTATAAGGACTCTCTTATCCATAGCAGCTCAACAGAAATGGAAAGTATACCAGATGGATGTCAAGTAAGCTTTCTTGAATGGTGTCTTAGAAGAATAGGTCTATGTGGATCAACCACCTAGATTTTAAGTCAAAGAGTAGCCAACCAAAGTGTATCGGTTGAAGAAAGCCTTGTATGTCTTAAAGAAATCTCCAAGAGCTTGGTACAACAGAATTGGCACTTACCTGATCAAGAGCGGTTTCAACAGAAGCCCAAATGAGCCAACTCTATACACCAAAACAGATCAACAAGGTAAAATTATGATTGTATGTTTATATGTTGATGACATGATATATACTGGAAATCTTGAGTTAACCAGTTTTAAACATGCCATGCAATCTGAGTTTGAGATGACAGATCTTGTCATAATGAAATGTTTTTTGGGGACTGAGGTTGACCAATCAACCAAAGAGATTTTTTTCTATCAGTAAAAGTATGCAACAAACATAATCAAAAGATTATGCATGGAAGACTGCAATCCAGTAGAAACCCCCACTACTACATATTGAAAAAATTGCGACGACTACTTGCGACGAAAGTACTCTTTCGTTGCAACATGCAAGAGAAAAAGTTCATTTTTTATAAATCCACCCCATATTCGTCACTATCTCGATGCATGTAGTTTGACTAAAATATTATGGTCAATGTTCTTCACAAGAGCGACGACTGTAATTTGTCCGTCGCAAGAGCGACGACTCACCTAACCTTAAAATTGACCATTAAAATGACCTAAAATAAATAAGTGGAAAAAGAAATATTTTTAGGTCAATATCGTCACAATTGCAACGATAGTGACCTGAAATTGGACTATAAATATTTGACGATTTAAATATGTTGTGACAAACTTGCTATAACATCAACGGTTCCGAAAGGGTATTTTTGTGCGGAAAAATGTCACAGAATGTTGTTAGAGGTGGGGGAAAAAGTAAAGAGGGTGAATGTTATTGCCCTTGTAAAAAATGTTGCCTTGAACGTTCCATAAGAATTTTAATAGCAACAACTACAAAACATTGTAGGAAATATGGTCACATTGATGGCGGATCAAATGAATATCGTCACAAGGTAATTAGCTATATATTCATTATCTTTTTTTATTTTGTCAATTTTATATAAAATTATATATATATATATATATATATATATATATTATTTGAATGTTTGTTATAGTATACACTAATTTTGCATGATTATTTGTAATTATAAATTTAGAGTTTCCCTCTAACTTTCCGCGGAATATTGCACCAAGTATTAGTAGAAATGATGTTGTACAAGCTGAGGAACATCATCATGACCATGCAAATGAGGATCTCATGGAAGAAGATGATGGGACAAATCAAGTTAATGATCCCATGGAAGAATATGATTCTATTTTTTATGGTATATATTAGACGAGGTATATACTTTGATGGTACATGTTTAATTTTTAAATAATCTCATCGTATAATTGATATTAATCCATTTGTTGCAGGTCTTCAAACAAAGGGTAAATTTGCATGTCCAGTTTGTGGCCCTAAGATGAAGTATCGTCATTCAAAAAGTTTAGGAAAGATGTTTGATGGGTATAGGCACCTTCTTCCTAAGAACCATAGGTATCATACTACTGAAAAACATATTTTCAATGGGAAAGAAGAGATGGGTTTAAAACCATGAAGAATGACACCTCACCTATGGAGGTTGGAATATAATAGAAATCGTCAAGGTACTCAATTTCATAATGTATTGTAGATCATGTAATGTTTTGAATGTTTATTTCAATCATTGAATTTATTTTATCGTATTTGATAATTATTTTTGTGATTTCTTTTATGCTTCATGAAGCCCGCAATCATCATGAAGGTATTAATAATGGGCTTCCACGAGGAATGAAATATTATCCCGCTCAATACATGAGGTTGCCCTACTATGAGGAGCTAAAAATAGCTCATTTGTTTGATACAATGCATATCGAGAAGAATGTGACCGAAACGTTATGGCGAATCATAGATGGTAGGAGGGACACAAAAAATTGTCAAAATTTGTACTGACATTCAGGAAGCCAATCATGCAATGAAAAGTGTGATCCAATATTCAAATAGATCAGATTGAGTACTAGACCGAAATAACCTTCCATGGTTATTAATAGAGCAACAAAGCAATGATGTAAAAGAGGTCATTCAAAGAATTAAATTTCCCACAGGTTTTGCTTCAAACATAAAAAATATCTTAACGAAAAAAGGTGAATTTGGTGGGGTAAAAACACATGATTGGCATACCTTCATTAAGGTAATAATTTTGGTATACATATTTATATATATTGTCCTTATAGATATTTTATTTTTTTTATTTTTTCTTGTCTACTTTGGTCGAAACAAATAATGATTCATTTTGTTGTTACAGTATGTTCTACCACTATCTCTCCCAAACGACTATGACAACAACGTCAAACAAGTTATATATGATCTTGGAAAATACATGAGGTAAGACGTAGTTGTGATTTATATGCAAAATGTTCTTTCAAATTATTGTTTTACTTAATGACACGTGTTTTACTTGTAATATAATGTAATATATTATATTATGTTATGTTGAAACATGTTATTTTCTTATGTCACGATCTCATGTAGATGGTTGTCATTGAAAGGAATCCAAGAAGATGATATAAAGTATTGGAAGAGAGAAATTCCTCGTCTAATGTGTGAAATTCAAAGTATATACCTCCTACATTTTTCAATGCACAAGAACACTACCTCATACACCAAGTTGAGGAGATTGAAATTTGTGGACCTGTTCACACAAGGTCAATGTGGATGGTGGAGAGGCACTTGGAATCATTGAAGGTGTTGGTTAGGCAAAGAGCACATCCTGAGGGTTCTGTGGTGGAGGGATATATGGTTATCAATCCATGGTGTATATTAGTCAATATCTTCCTAAATTAGCAGCGCCAACTATGCACGCAGTGGATTGCATTTGGGATGTGAACTCCATCAAAAAATTTGAAGATCGGGAGCATCTGTTGAGGAAAGGTACAATGAAAAAAATGAGAGGTAATATATTAATAATTGTGATCATTTATATTAATAATACATATAAAGTTTTGTTTTTTTGTATATGATCATACTCATTAATATATTAATATAATTTATTTCATAAATTATAAATATTTATAATTACCTGCATATTGTACATTATAACTAATATTTAATATTGTTGAATTATGTTTTTTTGATTCAGTTGCTCTAGAGTGGGATGCACTACATTTATACATTGCAAACAATCTTCACTGGATGAATGTGTGGATTGAAATATGTAAACAACATAATGGAGGTAGGTTATCATGGCAATGACCATCTGAATTGGTTAGAGAAGCTCATCGTAACGGAGATGTCAATGTTACGCAGAGGGAAATTTATCTAGCATATGGTTTGAAAGATGGAAAGGTAAGCAATTTCACCCATTTTATTCAGTTATTTTATATTATACTAATGTGACTACAAGTGTACTGTATTTTTCTGATAATTTCGAAGTTATATAAATATATGTTAATTTATTAATTTGCAATGCATCTTTTACATATCTGACATATTGCAGTTGAAACACCACAAGGCTATGTGGTGCAATGGTAGTAAATTTCGCATCAAACAATTGGATGAAACCAGGAAAATTTTTGATAGTGGGATAATTGCAGTATTCCAGGTTACTAATGTTTCCTCTAGAAGTGACAGACATCCCCGAGAATCTGAAAATAGATACTATGGGTATTTAAATGATATACTTGAGTGTGACTTTAATTCCTTCAAATTAGTTTTGTTCGATGTCAAATGGTATAGGTTATGAATGCATGAACGTGATGAGGAAAGAACTGTTATTCAACATGCCAATGGATTTCCAATGATTAAAACAATAATGTTTGAAAGAGGATAGTATCGCTATGTTTTTCCAAGACAATGTGAACATGTCTTTTACTCAAATGTTCCAGGTGAAAGGGATTGGTCATTTTTTGTTAGATATGATCCAAGAGGAAGGACAATTAAGTATACTCATTTACAGGAAGAAGATGATATTGAATATCAAGACAGAGCTGGAAGATCATGGAGGGTTGACAGATGAAGAAGACGAAGAAGATCATGATCTAGGCATAGGAGACAATATTGCAATTCCTGATGATGATGTCGATGAAAATATGCTCGAAAATGACATTGATGACGATGATAATATCATCAATCATTTCAACATCATTTCAGAACCAGATGATGATACAAATGTCGAGTTCGATGAAGAAGATCAGGATACAGAATAAGGATGATTACACGGATGTTGAGGTTGGATTAGGTACGTGACTATATAATATTTTAATTCTTATGAATTATTCTCTTAAAATAATTTACTTTTAATGTCATGGGTTAATTAAATGTTTTTAAGTTTTATGCAACGTTTTTATATCCTAGGTTGCATGTTGTTTAATTATTATTTGAAACCTGAAAATAGTTGTCAATATAGTAAAGTACATGGTAGACTAAAAATATCATTTAGAAACACATAATTTCATGTACCTTCATTATTTTTTGTTTTTGTAGTTTCTATGCATGAATCTTAATAGGACGTTGCTTTCGATTATTTTATATTTTATAGATTGGGTTTTGGGGATCAATTGAGAGTGATGTGAGGGGGAGGGGAGGGGCCATGTCATGAGCTTCCACCTTCACGTGGTTTGCCTTGGTCAATAGAGGATAAATTATTCTTGAAACAAAGAGAAGCTCTTTCACTTTTATACCATCATGATCGTATAATATTTCATCAATATTGTTACCTATTTGAATCTTCTTAGAATTGAGATTCATTACATAGTCATTGAAAAAAGACAAAAGACTTATGTAGCGGATATTAATTTGGTCTTTCTATGGGAAACTTTATGCCATTAGTATGTAATTTTGTACAAAAATAATGGATCTTGGGGACTACACCATGGTCAAGGAACGAGGAATGAGGAATGATGAACGAGGAACAAAAATTGCACGAGGACTAGACATCCACAACAGGGACCTGCGAATGGGGCCAACCTTGAAATTTTTTCAAACAGTTTCTATATGCACTGAAATTTGTCATGGATAGACTATTGTCATGACTTAATGATATGGCATGGTTTTTGGACTCAAATTTGAGCGACACACCCACTTTCTTCCATCATCAATTCATCATGTAAACCATAAACCCTAATTTTCTTTCAGAGTACCCAATTTGGTTGATGCACGTTTTAGGCTTTCGTCAATATTTCTTCATTTTTATTTCAGGTTCTACATTAATTTATATACAATGTATCTTCATCATTGTTGTGATGAAAAATCCCTCTATTTCGTTGATTTCTTAATCAACACCATCAAGATACTAGAGGTGGGCAACATGGCCCTGCGAATGGGGCCAACGTTGAAATGTTTTCAAACTGTTTATGTATGCACTGAAATTTGTCATGGATAGACTATTCGCATGTCTTAATGATATTTGAGGGTTTTTGGACTCAAGTTTTACTGACACACCCACTTTATTCCATCATCAATTCATCATAGAAACCATAAACCCTATTTTTCATATGTTCTAGTAGATATGTTAATGATTTCAAGTTTCATATTTGTATTTGACTGAAGTTCCAGCTAGCTTTCAAAGTATCAAATTGATATTTCATGTTGATAAACCAAATATGAAATGAATCCAAGCATCATTTGATATCGTCGCAAGAGAGACGAATGTAAATAATCTTGCGACGAATTTGCTATACTATCGACGAAAAAAGTTCATCGATAATTTTATGCCATTAGTATGTAATTTTGTACAAAAATAATGGATCTTAAGGACTACACCATGGTTAAGGAACAAGGAATGAAAATTGCACGAGGACTAGACACCGACAACAGGGACCTGCGAATGGGGCCAACGTTAAAAATTTTCAAACAATTTTTGTATGCACTGAAATTTGTCATGGATAGAATATTGGCATGCCTTAACGATATGGGAGGGTTTCTAGACTCAAATTTGAGTGACACACCCACTTTATTCCATCATCAATTCATCATGTAAACCATAAACCCTAATTTTCTTTCTGAGTACCCAATTTGGTTGACGCAAGTTTTAGGATTTCGTCGGTCTTTCTTCATTTTTCTTTCAGGTTCTACATTAATGTATATAAAAATTATCTACGTCATCATTGTGATGAAAAATCCCTCTATTTCATTGATTTCTTAATCAACACCATCAAGATACTAAAGGCGGGCAACATGGACCTACGAATGGGGCCAACGTTGAAATTTTTTCAAACAGTTTTTTTATACACTGAAATTTGTCATGGATAGACTATTGGCATGCCTTAATGATATGGGAGGGTTTCTGGACTCAAATTTGAGTGACACACCCACTTTCTTCCATCATCAATTCGTCATGGAAACCATAAACCTTATTTTTCATATGTTCTAGTAGATATGTTAATGATTCCAAGTTTCATATTTGTATTTGACTGAAGGTCCAACTTATAGCTTGCAAAGTATCAAATTGAGATTTCAAGTTGATAAAACAAATATGAAATGAATACATGAATCATTTGATATTGTTGCAAGAGAGACGAATGTAAATAATCTTGCGACGAATTTGCTATACTATCGACGAAAAAAGTTCGTTGATAGTATAGCTAATTCGTCGCAAGAATATTGTGTCTAATTTGAATGGTGTTACATGGTTTTCAAGGAGTTTAGGGATTATATTATGGTGCAATGTATTTTAGTCTATAATAACAATTTCTATGACAAACCTCAAAATGGATAGTACCATATCTTGTTCATAAGACAAATATTCTTGGTATGTTTCCTTTGTGGATATGGTGGCTCAAGCCCTCAGTACACTTGATGCCAAACAATGTAATGTAACAATTTTACTATTGAATGATAGTGTTATGTCACCCATGGTTAAGGAAAGAGATTGAGGTTCTTAGGTCCTATTTGAATCTTCTTAGAATTGAGATTTTTTACATAGTCCTTGAAAAAAGAAAAAATACTTATGTAGCGGATATTAATTTGGTCTTTGTGTGGGACATTTTATGCCATTAGTATGTAATTTTGTACAAAAATAATGGATCTTGAGGACTACAGCATGGTCAAGGAATGAGGAACGGGGAACAAGGAAAGATGAACGAGGAAAGAGGAACACATAACAAGGAACAAGGAATGGAAATTGTACTAGGACTAGACATCGACAACAGTGACGTGTGAATGGGGCCAACGTTGAAATTTTTTCAAATAGTTTCTGTATGCACTGAAATTTGTCATGGATATACTATTTTCATGTATTAACTATATGGGAGTGTTTATGGACTCAAATTTCACTCACACACCCACTTTCTTCCATCATCATGAATTCATCATGTAAACCATAAACCCTAATTTCCTTTCAAAGTACACAATTTGGTTGATGCAAGTTTTAAGTTTTCGTGAGTACTTCTTCATTTTTCTTTGAGGTTCTACATTAATGTATATAAAATGTATCTGTTTCATAGTTGTGATTAAAAATCCCTCTTTTTCGTTGATTTCTGAATCAACACCAGAAAAATACTAGAGGCGGGCAATAGTGACATGTGAATGGAGCCAACATTGAATTTTTTTCAAACTGTATCTGTATGCATTGAAATTTGACATGGATAGGCTATTTGAATGCCTTAATGATATGGGATGGTTTTTGGACTCAAATTTCACTCACACGCCCACTTTATTCCATCATCATATCATCATGGAAACCATCCATAGGCACAAAGACACATAAATTATTTTAATAATATGTATGTCCATCCCTGTCCTACTAGTCAACTTAGGGTTTCCTACTAACTATGATGGTAACATTAATTCCCTATGGTGAAAACGAGCACATAAATTATTTTAACAGTATGTATGTCCATCCATGTCCTACTAGTTAACTTAGGGTTTCCTACTAACTATGATGGTAACATTAATTCTTGGCCCAAGGAAATTTTGATCCAAAGGATTTGTAAACAAATTGCAAGAAAACCATGTTATTGTCTAGTGATTGTTTCTCTTTTAGGATAGTAAGGAAGGATTCATATACAAATTTTCCATTTGCAAGCCTCATATAATCCACCGAGACATTTTTTTTGGATGAGGTAGTTAAGGGTTTCAATAACCATCACATAAAAGGTTAGTGCAAAAGGGAATCCTCGACGA
>ML792341.1:511390-526905 GCA_009831015.1 Picea engelmannii | reverse complement strand
AACTCTAGTGGCCTCAATTTTTATTTCTCTAACTTTCCCCATGTATCCTTCATCATATTGTTTACTATGGAACCATCATCCAATAACATATTGGTTAGAGAGCGATCTCCTATTTCCATATGTATTTTTGTGCTCCATCCTTGGCTAAGATCATAATGTTTGTAACCTATACTCCTTGTTTCATCGTATCAATAAATTTTTGGTATTGATGTTATTAATAGTCTAATTGATTGTCATGATAGCCCTCTGAATATGTAGAATTAATTCTTCCCAAGTTTCTCATCGATCACCTTGTTGAAGTCCTAGTTATAGATTTTAGCATCTATCAACTCATTGTTCAATTATGTGTAGGTCAACATGAATTCTAGAGTTTTCTTATTTGTATCATGCCTTCCATGTTCTATGGAAATCAACACAAATTCTCTCTCTTGTGCTAGTTTGAACATTCTTTAAATTTGGTTCCTCATTTCTCTAGTGTGTGTTGGCTGACATAGATTCTTTTGTTTTTGTGTCAACAAACACATTCTACTTAATTGTTTTCTTAATACAATAAATTTACAGTTCTCTACTAATGATTCTCCTGTTATTTTGGTGTCACTAGACACATCTTCCTTTTCACCTATGTCAATTGACATAGCCATGACCTTTGTATTCTCGAGATTGTAGGGCCATGTTATGGTAGGCTTTGATGTTGTTTTAGTGCTCTTCATGTTGATATGTTGTATTAGGGGTTATGGTAGTTAAGCTCATTAGGAGTTACAAGTCAGATAAAGGTTACATTGGTTTAGAATTGTGCTTTATAGGGATTAGGGGTTAATATTTATAGGGGTTAGGTATGGCAAGAATTAAGGGTTAGGTGTTAGGGATGATAAGGGTTATAGTGTTATGGAGTAAAGTGGTTATATGGTTTGAGTATTATAAGGATTAATGTTCGTGAGATATAGATATAGGTATTAGGTGCTTAGGGTTAATAAGTTAGGCTTTAGCTATTTGGGGTTTATAAGTTAGAAATTATAGAGGTTATAAGTGATTAGGGTTAACATAGGTGATAGACTAGTACTAATAATAGATAGATTTAATAGTTAATGTACATGTTTGGGGTTATAAGGGTTAAATATTAGGGTTAAATTTTCAAGGGTTTAGGGGTTTGGGATTCTAAAAATTGTAGTGGTTATGATTCAAATGTGTTTGGGGAACAAGGATGCTTTTAAGGATGGAAATTTATTTTTAAATGTACAAACCTTGGCGAATATTACTAATCCTTCATATGTCAACTATAAATGTTTGGCGATATGTTTTTTAAAATATTCAAATTTCTAAGTATTTTATCTAGTTTTTATAAAATTTTGGTGATTTTTAAGGTAAAATAATTTTATCCTATAGAATTTGGGCGAATCATTTTTAAAATAGCGAATCTCGTTTTTGGAAAAACCATGGAAAATTAGCCCATGAGCGAAACTTAGCCCCTAAAATCATCCCTGTTGGGGAAATAAATTATAGTGATTATAAGGGTTAATGGCCATAGGTTCCTAGGGGTTAGATGGTTACTCGGTAATAGTGGTTTTACGTAATAGTATTAAAAATTATAGTTACAGAGGTTTAGGTGGGATCTAGAAGAGATTTGGTGAAGATATCTACTTGTTGATCTACTACAGGAACAACGATTCGCACAAGCTATCCTTGAGCATGAGGTTGCGAAATTTAGTGCATCCAAATATCCATGTGTTTTGTCTTCTGATGATTCATTGGATTATGAATAAGATCAATGGTACTTTGATTGTCACAAAGGTGGAATGTGTTTGTGGAGGAAGACCAAGTTGATCAAGCATCATCTGTATCCAGGGAAGATGCTTCCTGACATGAACTTCACTAGCATAGTTATTGTTAGTGGAGAAGAGACTAACAACTTGTTTCTTCTTAGAAAACTAACAAATTGGTCCAGAGCCAAGAGAAAACAAGTAGCCCAAGGTAGATATTCTCTCATCAAGATCGCTAACCTAGTGAGCATTGAAAAATCCAAGGAGGCAGATATGAGCATGATCGTGCATGGATGGTACTCGGTTCTCCATATTTTCAATGGCCGAGGGGGCACCAAACACCGCAAGACATGTGGTTCTATTCCATATGTTGGACCCTATCTCCGGTTGAACCGATTTCAAGGTGGTAAAGTCGTTAAAAAGAAAAGATAACTCTTCCCAGGCCCCCGATGACATCTCCAGATTTCCTAACATTGTCGTCCACCACCATGTCTTGGTTCGGGAATATCAACCCAATTCTCTTTCGCTGTTCATGCAGAGTGCACCCTTGATACAAGGATTCCCCATCTCTTAGGATCGACTAACAGCCATGTCCAAGTGATGTTCACATGGAACATTTCCCCACTTCACTCTTTAAAGTTCTCATTTGAATATTTGCTACTACCACCAAGATTTGCACCAGGGGCACATGTTGATATCAAGAACAAAAAATATATATTATATAATATATTCATATAACATACTATATACAATATGACATATAATATAAAAAATATTTATAAAATGAAAATATTTTATATATTGTAAACATATATATATTATATATATGTTACATATATAACATATATATGTTACATATATAACATATATATGTTATATATGTAACATATATATAACATATATATGTTATATATATGTAACATTCAAACCGTAACATATATATGTTATATATGTAATATATATAACATATATATGTTATATATGTAATATATATAACATAATGTATGTAACATATATATGTTATATATGTTACATATATAACATATATATGTAAAAGTTGAACAGAACCCGACCGACCTAACACCATTCGCATTTGCACAGTCGAACAGAACCCGACCCCTAACCCCATTCGCATTTGCAGTCATCCCATTTGAACTCAACCCATCCCATTTGCATTCGAACTCACGCCATTCACATTCATCCCAACCCCATTCGACCGACCCCATTCACATTCGAACTCGACCATCCCATTTGCATTTGAACTCGCCCCATTCGCATTCATCCCGACCCCATTCGGTCGACCCCATTCGCATTCATCCCTAAACTCACTCCCATTCGCATTCATCCCTAAACTCGCCCCATTCACATTCTTCCCGGTCCACAAAGGCAGATAGAGATCCCAACAAGAGACACGGTGACCCCAGTAAGGAGCCACAGAGACAAAGAGCGACAAAGAAGTGAACTAGACCAACAATGATTTCCATTCCGGTAAATTTTCCTCACTCTGTCCTTTTCAAAATTTTCATTCTGAAAAGTCTAGGGCACACATGCATCATCATTTGAATGATATATTCTATATATTCGATCTAGGGAACCATGTTTGAATTATATATTCTGCAGATTTGAGTTAGGGCATATTCGAATTTGAACTTTTGTTCCTAGGGTTTTCCTAGTCACAATGTTATCATAGGGATAACATGAAATCTATGCCAACCATCTAAAATACCATAACTGCAAATTGGGCAGTCAAACAGTGTGAAATATCCTACAGTCCAAGTGTTTGTCAAAAGTCCACACTCAGGAATTCATATAAAATTTCTACAGCAATGAGTAAATTCATAACAACCTCTATAAACATTTCAGTGGCAAATTGTTTGACAAAAGGCCAACACAGTAAAACCAAGAAAAAGGCCAAAAATAATTGAGTGGGAATTTACAGCTTTAAATGCACACAAATCTCTTCATTAATACATTGCTCATTTAGGAAATAAGGATTGGTATCCAGATTGGCCATTCCTCATAGCTTTATTCTCATCTAGTATAATCTCTGAACACCCCTACACTCATAATTGATTTTTTCTGACATGGACTATTATTTTACCAGAATCCTAATAGTCTCATATTTTAACAAGCTAGGTGACAACAACAACAAGGCAGAGAGATTGCTACATGAACCTAGATGTGAAGGATTTCTACATAGCAGTTGTGTTGGGTTGAGATAGTTCAGGTGTTGGTTGGAGGATTTTTTCCATTTCATTATTTGGATAATGACATGGCAATTTCTGAGCCTGCCACATGTCTTTTTGATTTTCCCTTTATTATCCAAACCAACTGCCTTCTTTGTCTCCCTTGTATATGTGGCATATTTTAATTGGTCCCAAATTTGTTTATGTGGAGGTTCCCTACATCATGGATATTTGATGGCATACATAGACATATATATCCCTTTGTCTATATTCTATGCAAAAGAGTCGGGAGTCACTTAGGGAATCAGAATATTGTAATGCTATGAGGTTTAATTTCCAAAACCCTTACAAACTTGAAATATTTATAGAACTCAATGAAACCCATATTTATAGAACTCAATGAAACATATGCACTCTTCCTTTAAAGCATTGATTTTCCTCTTATGTTGTAATAGAGACTCCATGATAAAAACGGACCTTGCATTATGATTTTCTTCCTGAACATGGATTCTACTAATAGATGAGAAGATAGAGGTCTGGTTCTCAGCAATTAGGTCCTCCTCTTTATCAAGAAATTGATAGATTTATATTATTTTACAATAGGGGTAGTGTCCAGGTTGGCTATGGCTCTCCATGCTACCTATAAACTAGAGATATTACAACCAATTTGGGTGAATAAAAGCAAATTCCCCTTCAATAGACCCCTCCAAGAACTCCTCAAATGACCAATGAAGAATATCCCCAAGCTGCCTATGCCATTCTGACCAATGCCTTGAGAGTTGTAATATTGCATCAAGAGTTGTGAACGAACTCAGGAATTGTGAAGATACCTTGGGAGATGTGAAAATTACAGATGTCATAATGAATCCCATGCAATGTCCACTTAGCCACAATTTCCATTCACCATTAATCCGACCAATATGTAAGTGTGGCCTTTGAATAATGGCTTGTCCCATTTGTCCTTTTTGGATGGAGTGAGTCAAGGTAATTAAAAGATTTGTCATTTTTTGGATGGAGTGAGTCAATGTAATGGACAACAACAACAACATAACTTATCCCATTGTTAATAAATCACACCCATGCCTTAGCCTTTAAAATTTTGTAGTCATCGATGGGTTACGAATCAATTACAACTCTCGTATTTTTTACTTAACAATGTACTTTACTCTCAATTTCTAGCTCCCTTTTGACATGTATAGGCCACCTTTACCTTTCTATTGTTTCTTCTCCTGGGGTCGAGGAATCACATCCTCCACCTTAGCCACCTCAGTTTCCTCTTCCCTAGTTGTGATCACCTCCATTTGTATTGTCAGTATCTGAGATGGAGGTCCTAAGGTGATAAGTATGTAATGGTGAGGTCAGTTGTTAAGATGATGGGGAGGTAGGGTTTAAGGGAATGTGTTTCACTTTATTTTTTATACTAAATGCAAAAACAAATCATCATAACATCTTCATGAATGATGCCCATGCATCCAAATGCAAGCAGTGAGCCAATGAAACCATCTTAGCTCCTCAAAAGTACAATGTCCCTTTCCCATGTGCTTAGTTATTGTGAAAAACAGGGAAACATCAAAGTCTGAATGCTTATATGTTGGAATCTCCATCATTGTTGGCATGAACAATAAACTGAGTATCTATGAATGAAAGATTCCATCATGTGGATGCAACAATGGAAATGATATGCTACAACATATGTCTATCCACCCTTGAAGAGGGTTTTTGTAAACTCTATCATACCAAATAATTTCCTCTTGCCTTCCGAGAATTTATGTCTTGTTACCATCATATTGTTGTTCATATACATGTAGCTTCAAATTTGTCTTTGATCCCAGAGTAAAACGTTGAAACTTTAGCACACGAATGATGTAATTTGTAATCTTTCCTTGGTCATACAAGTTGTAAGAAAATGTCACATTTTCAAATTCAAATCTTGCCAGAATCCTTGTGATTTTTCCTGTAGCATAAAGGACACATTTAGACCATTCATCCTCAAAGGATAACCCTACATTTTCCAACATTTCATCAATTTGATGTCTCCTAAGAATGCCAGACAGTACTTCATCTAATATTAATTTGACACCGAAGTTCCTGGCAACCAGATCTTGGTGTTGTGTTAAAGCATTAGAAAATGGTGAACATTTTCTAAGTTCAGGGTGGCATAATCAAACTTTCCAAGAAAACAATCCTTCCACAATATCTCTAATATGTCTCCATGCATGAATTGTTGTCCACGAGAGGATTTGCAACTATTTAGTATATTGTTCCTAGACATCTCCTGATTATTTATATCCTTGTATGATCGATGCATCTTATTTGTTTGTTGACCCTCCAAGTCTTGTTTTCCAAACTTTGAAACAATGATGGAAATATAGGGTATACCTACTAGAATACATCATGAACAAAAGATAAGGAATCCTTCTAAATGAATTGAATTGATTCCATATGAGGTTCAAGTGTCCAAGGTAAGTTCTTACCAAGGCATTTATAAATTTGATGGCGTGCCTCCTTGTTAAAAACCTTGAATCTTTGAATATTGAGAAACAAGAGTGCAATGTTGCCTTCTCCTTGTTTAACTCTGACTACCATGTCATCACCTACCATTTCTACTTGTGCATCCACATTGTATCTATTCAACATTATGCCATTATGCCATCCCTACAATATTGTTCACTACCATGTTGGAGATGCATATTTACCATTCGAGACTTCTCATAGCCCAATTTTGCATGTAGAGGACCATCATTTGAATAGGGAATTAGAAGTTCAAATTTGAGATACCTCACTTCTTCATTCTCGTGTGGGATGATAAATGATTTGATCCAGCCTCACGCGTCCTTCTTGTGATGGAGTTGATCTAACCTGAGAATAGACATTCCATGATTGGCCATACTTACCTTGTTAATGTGCTCCTAAAGGATCAGATTGCATATACAAGGAGAAACACGATCATTTACACCATCATGTACCTCACCAGCCTGTTGGTAAACTTTACTCCATGGTAGGAAACACACATAGGTTTGATTACCATTGCACTATAGGATTGATGACCATTGCATTGCATTGATCATCATCTAGCATAATCAAGAAATCTTCTTCAACATTGGGAAAGTGTTACAGCTCCATGATATCAACCCCAAGGAGTTAGTAATCTAGAAAGAATGGGTCTTCCTCATGAGGATCCGTTGGGATCATATTACCACCATCAAATTCAAAGGGGCATCAAACCATAGTTATTCAATATCAAGCATGTGCTCAATGTTTGATTTGATTAGATCACCAGAAACATGGCCACCCTCTTCCTCATACTTGTCCTACAATTGTTCTTCTAGTGCAACAATGGCATCTTCATATGACAGGGGCTCAAATCCTTTGGTAGAAGTGGGGATTGCTACAGGAATGGAGGTGACTAGGGGTTGTTCCCCTACTACATGATGCTCTGACAACTCTTTAGATAAGATGATGGTTTGATCATCACTTTGAAGGTATTTCTTTTCTACAACATCGACCAATAATTTATTGCCTTGTACCTTTCAACCAACTTATTGAAAAGCATATCCATGGGATTATTTGATAGGCTTGCAAAGTGTCATCAAGTTTATTCCTTCTTTCCATGCAATGTTGAAGCAAAAAATCCTCGTCATAGAATTCTTCAAGATCCTACTCACAATCTCAAAATCTTGCAAATTGCTTTGATGAAACTTGAAATTGAAGACACAACCCTTGGACAATCTTTACGAAACCATTAATGTGTTGCAATTTCTCTCAACGTACAAATGAACAATTTCATCATAATATGCTTATGAATAACATTTAGGTCTGCCATAAAATCCCTAGTCGTGACCTCCATTTGTATTGTTAGTATCTGAGATGGAGGTCCTAAGGTGCTAAGTATGTAATGGTGGGGTCATTTGTTAAGATGATGGGGAGGTAGGGTTTAAAGGAATTTGTTTCACCTTATTTTTTATACTATATTACCACCACTTCCCTTGCCACCCTTAATTCCTTATTTAAATCCATAGGTTTATCATGCAATATGGTTTAGCATGTTTTTTTGTTGTTGTCGGGATTTGGTGGTCTGTGTTTGTCATGGTGTAGCCGATAATTTGATGGGTGGTGTGTTCTTGTCATGGGTTTTTTAGATGTATTATCAACTCTGACATATGGTTGTGGTTATCTTGTTTGTTGTGGTGCACTATGGAGTTTCCTATATCTGGTTTCTAATATGGTTATTGTTCGTGGTTTTCTTAGAGATTGTGGTATACTATAGAATTTAGTGGGCCATGAATTGTGCTCATTGTGGCATAGCCTAAAATTTTGTGGGTGATCTATGTTTCCCATGGGTTTCATACTTATGGTCTCTATTATGGTTTTTTGTTGTGGTTGTCTCAGTGATCATGGTGCACTCTGTAATTTGGTTGTTGTTCCATGTTTTGCATTCCTCTCTTGGGTTTGGTCTCGATTATGGTGTTTTGTAGTGGTTGTCGATGTGTGGTAAAACATTTCAGGGAGGAGGGTTATTTTTCCATAGGATTGTGGGTAGTTTCATTGCTATCTCTTGCATACACTGGTAGATTGGTTGGAATTGTTGGTATTTGGCACATAGAAAGGGATGTGTTTTCCTTGTTATAGTGTTCTTCAAATTGGATTTTTCCATATGTGTTTTCTTTTCGAGTTGGTCTTTAGCACATAGAAAAGTATGTGTTTTCCTTGTTAACATGTTTTTTGGTTTGGATCTATCCTTGTGTGTTTTCGTTTTGTATGTGATATGGGTTTCATGTTGTTATGTCCCATGTTCAACCCTAGGTTTCTTTGATTCCTACAAAAATTTTATTGTTTCCCTATAGTATTGGGGTTTAGGATGGCCTTGTGGGAATTTTTTTTTTTAAGGTTCATTTTGCACAAATCCAACAAACAAAAACCTTAATACTATTTTTTTTCTTAGATCCATATGATAAATTTATCATGTCCTTAGTGTTTTCACATTTTTAATATGTCCTTAATATGTCCAAAATCAAGAGGGATATCACATTAAATTAGGTGGTTGACCACTAATATTGGTAATTGCACCCTAGTCTAATTGTGCATCCAAAACTAAAGATATAAAAATTTTATTTAGAACTATGAATTTGATGATGGAATACTAACTAACAACACATGCACATGAAACTAAAGGTACAACCAAACAGGTACTTTTCATATATTTCTTCGTCAAGTGAGGAAATCTTAGGACAAATAGAGGTTGGAAATGCGACTGCATCTAGTAGATATGATAAGCAAATAAGGACCTGAGGTGAAAAAGTCAGAATAAAATTTTGTAAACGCATGAAATTTTTTCTTGCCAAAGGAGGATCATGCTCTTATGATGATGAGACCATAGGAGACATAGATGTTCCACTTAGGTATAAGCATCTGGTGAAGCAATGGGTACCTAAGGAACTACTTCTTATAGATGTTGACTTCGGTGTCAACAATAGGACATATCACATTGCACCATCCTCCCTGCATGGCTTGGGGCTATTTTCATGGATGGAATAATTGTAAAATACAATACAGTAACTGAATTGATGGACTATGTCGGACCGTGTTACAATTATAATGATTGGATGTGGCTGGTTTGGTACATGCGAAGTATACAGAGATATGCACTCATCGCAAATTATACACAACTAATAAACAAGGATAAAAATAGGGGAGGGACTATCTATATTGATGGAAGGCCTAAAGCTTCCGGAAATATCCCAGGGTTTATAAACAACACACAACCCAGGACAACAAACAAACAACCGAATTGCATATATGAGGGACGTGAATAGAATCGAGTAGTCATGTGCGCAATAAAAAAGATAGCTCCCAGGGAAGAGATATTAGTGGATTACCATTTGAATTGAATAGAAACACTGACTAATAGTGTGCAGATTCTTATGCACCACCTCTTTAAGAAACCTCTACTTATTGCATTATATTTTTTTATTATCTTTAACATTGTTGTAAATATTATCTTTAACATTTTTTTTTGTTATCATTGACAATTTTTTAAATATTTGGGGGTTCTAATTATATTTTAATGTGGGAATATGATCATGGAAAAGGGCCAGCAACAAAACATGTAAATGATTGTCAATTTCCACTTTCATATTACGTTGTTTTTATTATTTTCTTATATAATTTTATTGAAATAACATTATTTTTGCTGAAATTATATGTAGTCAGCAGACCATGTGGATCATGATTCCGCCAATGAGGAGGGGTTTTATTCTTGCATTGATCTTATCCTCTTATTAAAAAAAAAGATCATTAAAGCTAACAAGGAACTTGTTATCTTGTTAGATCATCTAGAACAAACTTCGAACGTCAAAGAAAGGATCAAGATCCTTATGTCACAACTTAACACATATAAGGTAATAACCATAATTTAATTTTGTTTTTTTTTAATGCACTCATATGTTCAATTATGATACTTTGTTCTTTAACTTTTACATTATCTCACGAAAAAACATTTTCTTTTTTATAAAGGAATATTTGGAGCCTATTCAGCCTGGGGTTGGTAGTAGTGGCGCTACAGAGACATTACAGAGTCCTAATGTGGGTAGTCACACAACTGCTAGATAACTATTTACTTCTCCATCTTCCACAACTCATTTAGATAGGAGCCATGACACGCACCGACAGGCATCCACACCTCGATCAGAGTCTAGAGATGGTGGCAAAGATGAGGATCATAGTGATGTGGTTGAGATGGTTGCATTTCCTATATCTAGACATGTGACAAGCACAGGGACCCTTCCGTGCACATTTTTGGTCGACGATAATGGACTTCCATTAAAACAATCAAGACTCCTAGGTAGTTTTAATTCATATTTTAATTGTTTAATGTTGTCCTCATACATAAATCATCTAGATTATTAATTTTAAATTAATAATCATATCTTTTTGTGTGTAGGAAACGAACTTTTTTATAGGCACGTAGAGAGCAAGGCCTTGTCTATTTTTGGGTCAACCTTATGCATGAGGTGGAATTGCCAGAATTCCAACCTCAAAAAGAAACTTATGGATTATCTTGAAGGCCTCTTTGGTGTAGACAAGTTCAATACAAAAGCGGTCACATCTGCAGTGGGTGAATATTTAAAATATGTCCAGGATGTTTATAGATGAAGCTTGGAAAGAAATCCTAGGTATGAGCGTCCTCCCTCAATTCCAGAGAGGGAGTGGAAGGCAATCATTGATGATGCAAAAGAGAAGATTTTGAAAAAATCAGGAGAACAAATAACTGGTACACCAAGGTAAATTAAAAAATTTTGAATTCAATACTAGCTTTATTTTTCTTTAGATCTAAATAAAAGTGTGGTTATATATAACATACTTGAAAATTTTGATGATAGGTTGTCTGACACTTTGAAGGAAACCAAAGCAAGGATTGTCAAACATGGCCAACACAAGCTAGGCCAGGGAGGCTACTCGAGGTTACAGTCACGAATCGCAAGTACCCAAACATATTAAGAATATTATTTGTATCACCTTACAACTTTAAGGTAATTGCATCCAAAAACATTAAAAAACCATACCCTTATGCAATGCAGGGTGACGACTTCGGAAATGAAACCATGAAGGAAGACCTCCAAATTGGTTACAAGTACGGTTATAAAGTCATGGTTGATCATAGGAAAAGCATTGGGTAGACCCCAAGATCCAATTTGCAGGATAAGGTAAATAAAAATCAGTCCACATTAACCTTTCGTTACTTATAAAATATGTAAATGTTTGATATCGTACATAATTTAATGTCTTACTTTGTTTTAATCAAGGGAGCAACACTATCAACAAAACCATTAGTACTAAACAACAAAGCATTGATAGTGAAACACAGCCAAAAGATCATGGTGCTCCCCAGCAGCCCCATCCCAGTGAGGTGTAGCCCCAAGATGTTCCTGTGACTGAGTCCCATGACGGTAAAATGTCTATATATTAATCATATACTTAATAATTTTGTACTTATAAATTTTGGCGTTTCAATGGCAGAGAATGTCATAGATGATCATCCTTGACCTAAAGATTAGGTGAACAGGCTGACAACCATTCCAACGGTGTCAACTAGAGGACCAAGTAAATAATTACATTGCAGAGTTTTTTTTTTTAATATTAATGAACTACTTCAATGATATTTAAAAATTGGCCATATAAATTTAATATTTTTTTTTTTTAGGTGATGGCCCCTCACAGCAACATCCACGACGTGGGTACGAGACCAGACGTGCTCGGCGTAAAAGGACTGAAACAACATCATCTGATGAAGAGCACCCAGTAAACGAAGACATGGACATGGATGATTTGCTTAAGAACTGGAAAGAAAAAAAGAAGACTAAAAGAAATTCATGATGTCATGTAATAATTTTATAAGATAGTTAGATGTACATTATATAGCTGATAATATACACAAGGATATTTCTATGTCTTGTATATATCTATGAATGCAATTTTGTTATACACTTAATTATAATTTCATCTTCTCTTAATGATGCAACTTCCAAAATCTTGTGACATGATATATGCAACTTTGAAAGTCTTGTGACATGTTTCATTGTGTCTCACATGACAAAGAGCATTACAATTATTTTCATTGTGTCTTTTCATTGTGTCATGGACATGGTGCTGCTAATCAACATTGCCTCAAAGCCTACTTATTCATTCCTCTATGATATGTACAATGATATTGAACCTTCCACAAATCATTGCGAGCAAAAAAATAAGCCAAGGACAGGAACCCAAGGATTTCAATGTTAAGGTCTTGTGATTCCACAAGGTGGGATACAAAGAGGAATTGTTTCCATGCATAAACATGCTAAATACATTGATTGAGAATGTGGATGTAACAAGTTGAACATTGAAATCATAGAGCGATGACATAATCGAGCAATATGGGTGGTCATAGATGTTTAGCTATTATTCAGTCATTTAACCTTTTAATGTCTTTGAAAAATGCAGGTTTGAAGAGTGGTCACCTCCAAGATACAAAACACATTTCCGAAAAGGTGTAAATCATTTTCTTCTCTTGCATCATGAAATTTTCCTTCATTTCCTTGTATACTTAAATTCAAAATCGAAAAAAAAAAAAATGACACATAGCATGCATAACACATAATTTTTTTATGACTGTGAATAATAGTAATTTTGCATATTCATAAAAACAAAATGAGACTTATCTTTTAACGAAATTTGGTCCAAGAGATTGGTCATGTAAGAGAAAATTTCCATTGAACCACCAACCTAGTGTAGATACCACCACCAACCTAGGATATGAGGCCACCATGGTAAAAAAACCAAGCAATAAGATTCTATATTTCTCATCCCAACCCTTTCTACTCACATTCTTACCTAACCCTCTCAACACAAAGCATTACAAGAATCTGATTCATCATGCGATAGATAAGGAACTCTCTTCCACTACAACATGAAACATAAGAGAAATATTCACTTTATGTACTTCATGGTCCCTTAGATATATTATTCTCTCCAGTTCTCTTGATAGTGAATGATGAATTGTTATCTTCCCTATCCTATATGCTCACCTACAACCACTATATTTCATCCAAAGTCTACAATTTTCCTCTTCTTGATGTTGATTTTGGTTAATTTCCAAATTGGTATGGGTTGGAAATGGAGAATAAAACATGAAATATGTAGAGAATTAATGTTAGAGTGCTTCCCACAATGTTAGAGTCAATGACAATGATATCATTGGTGGAAATGATGGATGACATTACCTATAACTAGCGGAATGTAGGACTCTTGCACTTCCCATGGAATGAAGATTGTACTCAACCCATGCTCCCATTATTATGTGAAAAGACTTTCCCCACCAACCTCTTACATAGATTCAAGGATTGGTTGATAAGTCAAAGAAGGTATATGGCTTCATTTAAGGCACATTGTAGAAGAATATGAGTTCTGAGAATGACCTTGGAGATAGAGGATTTATTTTCCCATAGGTCCCCTTTCATCTTCCCCTATAGTGGAATCATACTACCTCTCATGCCTTCATGTGTTTTCTATGGTGGGTTGCATCACCATACATTGAAGCACTTGGAAGGCCTAATTACTATTTAACTATTTGAGTGAAGGTCAATTGAGTTGTGGCAGAGTCTTAGGATTGTGTTTTGTATTTTTAAAATACACCATGTGAAACTCTTACATCAAAGCCATACATTCTCATTGTCCTATTGAAATAAGTATTATCAAATAGTTTTTGTACCACCCGAGCACATATTTAAGTTTATACACATTTTCTTTGAGTATTTCATCTTTTATATTTCATTATTTATTTTACATGTAACCTTGTAGGTTAGAAATATTTAAGAAATTTTAAACTATAGTGAACTCCATATCATCCAGCCATTTCCTTAGGCTTCATGGCCTCCCTCCATTCTTATGAGAACTTCAAGCCTTAGCAATTCTCCTGAACCTCTTGTATGGAAGACGATGCACTAGATAAATATGGTTAAGATGGATTTTGATTATGCATGGGGTGCTCAAGCATGGGATGATCTTTTAGTTTAATAAGTTGTCATTAAGGGGGGATATGCTCTACTGCCTCCTTCTTTCTCATATTGTGTCACCTTTCTAAATCCTTCAAACATATCCTAGTTTGTTCTTATGGGGGGATGTTAGGATATTTCGACACTTAGGAGTTATTTAATATAAAATTGTTCTAATGTGTCTTTATCCTAACATGGATAAGGCCTTGAATCCCATCCTTGGTCAAAAAATTCTCCTAATTGAATATGTATCCCACTTGGTGGCTAAATATCCCCTTTGAAGGATGCATGTAATGGTTTAAGACCCCATTTTATCCCATGAGCCCTCAAATATTCATTTAGTTGATATGCCTCTTCTTTTCACTACTTTACCATGGTCAAGACACCAAGATCCATCCTTGGTATGAAAAAACTACTATAGTCACCCATATCCCATTTTGAGATCAAAGATCCTTTTTAGAGGTCCTATGTGGTGATTTGAGTCCATGTTCATGGACAATATCCTTAAAATATTTATATATGACTTGAGTCCCTTTATTTTCTCTCCTTGTCATGGTTATGACCCCTAGACCTATCCTTGGTGCATGAAACCACCTAACGTCACACAGATCCGAATTGGAGGCCAAATATCCCATTGAACGAAACTGTGTAGTGGTTCAAGGACATGTGCATGGTTCATGAGCATTAAAACTTTCATTTAGATCTTAAGACCCTTTATTTTCTCGCATGACCATAGTCACAGTCTCCAAATCCATCCAATGCATTTAAAGTTTTTTAATATTTCCCAAATATCATTCATATGTTAAATATTATAATCCCTAAAATACTAATTTAGATAATACAACCCTTGTTTTCCTTCATTGACCATGGTCAAACCCTTGAGACCCATGCCTGGTATGCAAATTCTCTTAATGATGCCTATATCCCACCAAGAGGCCAATGATTTGAGTTTGTATGGTGGTTTGAGTCCTTTTTCATGGACTAGGTCCCTAGAAGCTTCATTTACAGCCAAATCTGTGAGATCCATATCTTTTATGTAAAGC
>ML792341.1:467282-480162 GCA_009831015.1 Picea engelmannii | reverse complement strand
CCTCAACCTCTCGTGGCCACCTTAATTTGAAGATTGGAATCAGACCATTATTACTATGATATTGTCCTAACATAAGACATAGTTCAACATAATGTGTTTATGGAAACTTCCCATCAAGAACCATCATCTTATGATGTTATACCACCATTTTTGGGCCTTTATATCAATTTGTCCATTCTAGTTCCAACATAGTGGCTCCACATCGATACTTTCATTGTGGTCATACTTGTCATGACCTAATAGAGGAACCTATTTGAGATAGTTCTTGGATGAGGTTAGCACAACATTTTTTTTTTGTATTTTAAACTCTTATGTATTATTTTTTTCATTTGAAAACTATCTAATAAACATAACTTTAAAGTATTTGTAACTATATTTTATTTTTTTGACATGTACAACTCTTGCAAGAAAACACACCTCCCTTAATGTGGCAATGCACCTCTTCTCCTAGACTTGATGTAGTTGTTGTTGCATCATGTTCCATTAGGTCTCCTCACACCTAAGTATTTGTGATGTTACTTTATTTCAAATCAATTATATGCTTCATATTGCATGAATTCTATATCGTTATTTATGTTTAGAAAAGAATGAGCTTGACTTATGGTTTTGTGAACCGATGTATATTTTGAAGAAAATATATCAATAATGATTCACTTATTGAGACAACACATTCATATTATGATCATAATTGAGTAATTTAGAACAACTCCTTACTATACCTCAAAGAGGTATGCAAAGGGTTTTTGTTGTTGTGGCACTGTGAAATTGGGTTGGCTAACATTTAGGTTTAAGATCAATAATTCTACCTATAGAGTGGAATGTGTGTGTGTACCAATGGAATTAGAAAGTTAGGAAAATTGCCATCAAGTCAATACTAATGAAATGCCCAAAAGTGAAAAAAATATATAGATTAAATAGTTTTGGTTTACCCACATGATTGTTAAATACACATAAGTTATTTGAAATAGAGTCAACTTAGCATATAAAATGTTCATCACAAAAAACAAAATATTTTTGTATGTACAAAGTATTAAAAGGTGCTTGACCATTTTTTTCATTTGGATCTTTATACCATTTCATAATCATTAATGAAATCACATCAAAGTATGAAAAGGGCTCTAAGAAACTTTATATTAGCCAAAAAAATCTCATTCCAAAGGATTCCATAGTAAACTAGGATCTATGTTGCACCTTAAAGGATTGTAGGGACTTGGGTACCTTGAAGGTCCACACATAAGCCCGAGAATTATGTGCCAAGTGAGTTATTAGAGCCATGAATGAAAAGTAATAGGCTTAGAAGGTACACTTGAGGAATTTTAAAATTCTCTTGACTTTCCATCGTAGGAAAAAAACATTAGCAAGGTATTGCACTCTAATATCTTATAACTATTCCTACTATGGTCAAGCTCATAGGTCCTTTGTGGCCCAAATCATATGGAAGGGACGTGAGACCATTAATCTCTTCTTAATGAGATCACTCATTCAGAATTGGGTTATCTTTTAATAAAAATTGTATCTAGTGGATTCTTATTTTCAAATAGGATGGTTAGGCCCTGGTGAAGGATCCCTAGCTCTTGGCCCTTAGGCTTTACAGAGAAAATAGTATGTTATTAAATGGCACATATGACAAACAATTAAGGGGATAAATTCCATCCCTAGAGTCAAAGGAAAAATTTAGGTTATCCAACCTTGATAAGTTTGTTTGTGGTCAATGATGGATATGAGAAAAGCTAGTCATTTATGGGTGACTCACTCACCTAGTTGTTCATAATCATCCTTGTTGTCAATGTGGCACGTTAAAATTCTTATGAAATTTTTATGGATCTATTTTCTTGATAATATTATTCGATGTGGGTTGATTAATTTGTGCTCAAATTATCCCTACTACCATTTCTTAAAAAGTATATTTCTTAGGACATAAAATCCCTTGGGTTGTAGAGTCTTTGGGATTCTTGGAGAGAATACTTTTTAAATGTGGAAGAGAACTAATTTTAATATTTTATTTAGAAATTATGGATGTTTAAGTCTAAGAATAAATATTGGTTATTAAGGTTGTGAAATATGAGAAAGCTAATTTTAGAGCTCAATAAAACATTATTATGGTCATTAATCATGAGATGATTTATTTAGATAGGAGACTTACTCACCTAATTGTTCATAACGATCCTTGTTAATGTGTCATGTTAAAATTCTTAAGAACATTTTATGGTTTTTTCCTCTTTTCAACCCTACCTAAGGATGGGTTGATTCATTGTGTGCTCAACTTCTCCCTACTACCACTTCTTAAAGAACCTCTCTCATAGGAAATAAAATCCCCCAAGTTGTAGAGTTTTAGGATTCCAGGCACCTTGTCCATTCGAATCATTTTTTTATTGTGGAAAAATAAAAATAAAAATTCATTTAGTAAGAAGAAGCCTCATCGGGATTTATCAAGGTTTAAACAAATCGCTAATTTATGAAAGATTTTCCTTGCAAATCAATATTCAATACATAACTTCTAGATGGAAATGGACCACTTATATAAATTTATTGACTTTCACGGAGGTTCCCCTTGCAATATGAGCATGAATCTACAAAGTGTGCTTATATATCAATCATATACTTCTAAGAAGCCTCAAAGAGCGGAGGGTAGGCCACATTACGATACTAGTGGCTATGTAGTAAAAGAGAGGTGTGAGTTGATGTGCAAATAACTAATCCTCCCCCAATAAATAAAATATTAAATCCTTAACTTTGGGTTTTTAGATTTTAGAATCTTTTAAACCACATGAACCTAATCATGAATACAGTCAACTTAGAAAAAACCAAAAACCTCACTAAACTATAGAGTGTCATGCACCATGATTATGTAAAAACACTCATTAAAATATGTGTACACTACTAAAGTGTTTGTAGATTGCAACTAACAAAGTTACACCATGTTTGATTTTGTCATATCATGTCTTAATTGTATTACTATAGGAACACTTGTCAATATAGGGACATTTGTGACACAATATGACATGAATCTATATTAGAATCTAATAGAAGTGCATTGTTTGAAATGAGATAAATTGATAAGACATGGTTAGGGGAGTTAGGAAAATTATATTTTTTTACACTAGAGACAAAATTATAAGAGTTAGGCAATGCAAAACAAAGCAACTAATAAAATATGTTTGAAATGGGGAATTTCCTCCTTCCATGATTTTGGTTGGTGGTGTTGGAAAACACTATTGTTATTATTGATGTGTCCTCAAATGCCTATGATTCTCCATTTAACCTAGGCACATAGAAGGGTAGTAGTGTTAGGCTCATGCACTAAAAATAATTTAGTTATATGTAAATGCATTGAAAAATAACATAACAATCCATGTACCTCAATATAGAACACAACATTAAATAGTCATTTTAACTCTCTTGTATAACTACTTGATTTCATTCAAGTAGACCATTTGGATCCTTTATGTTACTAATGGTCTCCATCAAGTTCTCAAGATATGATTGAGGTAAGAAGTATTTGACCTTTGATAGGCTCTTTCCAGTCATTGTTTTTAGTTGAATGTTTGTACCAGTGACTAAGTTCGTAAAGTGATATACTAATACACCTAGTTTGTAATCCTTGAATACATAACCACCAATATTTATTGATTTTTCATCCAGTGAAAGGTATTCACTCTTAACAATCATCAATCGAATTAGATATGCAATTCATTCATCATTAGCCATCGATGTATTGAGAGTTTACTTCCCCTTGATGCATTGTTCCAACCAACAATCAGTTCCCCATCAATTATCTTTCATGGAAACCATGAATATGTGTGTTCTACAAATATGAAATATAAGGTCAAATAGAAGTGTGTAGGAGTTTGATAAGATAGATAAATCACAAACTATCACAAATTGTTACCAAAATATTTCGAAGTCTTTCCAAATGCAACGTACCTAATTGTACAAGATCAAAGATATGATCATAATCTATATGATTGGTCCTCCTCTAATTGGATTGCTTCAACAATTACACATGGGTCTATTGAAAGTGATATGCAATCTCATGCATTAACCTAGTCTTTGATTCACAATCATCCTATTCACCATTATTACATGGTCCACAAAAGAATGCAAGTTTTTGTGTCTATATTTTAAATACATGATTTTCTTCAAACTGAATGAAATCCATGATTTGCATGTACTATGTTTCCATAATATGCATGTGACCAATATACATTAACCACCTCCAATAAATTTGTTTGCGCATGTCCTCTCTTAATAGACCCCTCTCACCTTCTTGTTTCATTTTCCATTACTATAGAGAACCATTGGACTATAGAATTTGCATCTAGAATAGGGGAATTTGTCATAAACGTCATCTTCTCCATGAATACTACAATTTAGATGCATGCACCAGCTCCATTGTTTTCACCGTCCCATGCACAGTCTCAAAATAGTTACAAATATGACGCACAATGAATTTTGTGTGCAACAAATTCAACCATTGAAATACATAAGCATTTTTTAGTAGGCCTGCACAACCATACGACCAATTATAATGTCGATCTATCTATATATATCTCTCCTTCAAGTGATAGTCAAACATATGAAATAAGTGTTGTAAAAGATATAGGTCATGGAATATATCATCACTATTGTAGAATTTATACACATTCAACACTATCTTATTGTCTTCACCACTATCGGGCCCATGATAGATATGTGATATGTACAATTATGTTGACCTTATCTGAATGATAATATTTCCTTTGGATCTCATTGTGTAGTTGGAGGGTGCAGTTCTCAACAAAATCCACAATTGATAGTATAGTACTGAGGGGAAAGGTGTCCCTACACATTCTAAATTGCTCATCCTACCACCACACCACATGGACATGTTGAACATAATCTTAGTTTTTTTTTTCCATAATGTCCTTGGTTAAATAATATACTCATACCTAGTGGCACAAAACTTAGGGCATAATTAGAATGTTACCTTTTCAGAATATATGTAAAATTTCTAAGTGAAACTTAAAAGAATGTATCCCCTTTAAGTACACAACATTGACCTAGGACATCAACAATGTTCTATTTTTTCTTTCTTTCCCATCATTTAGTTCATAAGTAACATATTCAAAGCTCCACATGTCAACCCCCATCCTTCCAAATTTTTGATCCTCACTTTCAAGAATAGATTAGATAAATAATGAAAATACACTTCACCTAGGACATATGCCATCTAAACAATATTTTGCATAAAAAAAAAATTCCATTGATCCTTGGACACTTGATGCTATGAATAGAATATCCAGATGAAATTGGTGGTAGTATGGTTGAGCATTCCTTCACATGGCTTGTATGAAAAACATTATGGTTGTGTATATATGTGTCATAATAATAATCAAATACTAGGTGGTATCTATAGTAGCATGTGCTATGGTCGATGCATATTCTAACATACCAAGATTTGTACTTCTTAAAAGATATTTGGCCTAGACTCAAATCCTTGTGCTCATTCTTGAGTCTCTCATGCAGTTTTGTCTATGGCATGTCAATAAAGTGTCTAATGTGTGGTTGATAGTCTCTAGAACCTCCTCTCAACTTTAGTATATTTTTTCGATCGCATAAAGGCCTCGTATGTTCATGCCAAAAATTCTATACTAGCTCCTTAACCACTTTAATTAAGTTCATCTCAAAATGAGCTAGCCTACCAATAAGGCCCAATAATTTGTTTGAATTGGGTTGTCAAGGATTTCTCTTCTAATAACATACTCTCAGAAAATTTTGGGACTTACTTTGAAAATGTTAGATGTGTTTTTTAGAAAGAGGCGTTGCCTTGTGGTCATGTTTACAATCAATTCTGACAATACATGATGGGTCGCATTACGATATTTTGAATGATTATTATTTCTAATTATATTAAATGCATCCTAAAGATTTCCAACAACATGATTAGTGGTCTCTGAACTTTTAAATATCCTTATGCCTAGAATTTTCCTAACAACAACTAAACTATGTGATTTTCACAAGGCCAAAAATAATTAACATTTAAATGCATCATTTTTTCAATTAAAAATAGGTTTTATTAATTTTGTTGCATTGTCAATCAATAGTTCATTTAGGTAACTTTCCTTCAAGCATCTCTAGATCACTTTCACCCACATTAACACATCTATAAGTTCTTCATCTTACACTAAATAGATGAGGTAAGAAAGGTGGACCCTCAATCTAGAACCTATCACCGTGACATTGAAAAAATTCACAAGGAGATCGATGTATTTCATTCACTTGATTGTCAAGATTGGCAGTGCACTAGACATGTTGGTGGTCAATATGATGAACACCCAATTTTTTTCATGATCTTGCACCATAAGAGATTTTTCAATAAAAGGTTTATCAATTCATGGATATAGGTTCTCCATGTGTATACTCAACATCTTGCAAAATTTCCATGTCTTCTTCAACTAAAACATTGTTTGTTGATGGAACATTGATTGGAAGTTGACTTGATGATGGAATTAGAATTTCCCCCATTGGATGCTTACGCTTCATCTATGGTGACAAAGTAAAAATGACCTCAATAGCCATTATGTAAGTAATTGAAGTTCCCATTGATGGATAACTATGTTTGTCCATACCCAAATTTACCTTTTCCCTTCGTTCATTGAATTTTTAGGGAGTTTCTCCTTCCCATCATATTTTCTTTCTCAATTGTGTCAGTTGGCTGTCTTCACAAGGATTAAGTATAGAAAGAACTTGAAAACATTTATCTTCCCAATAACACAACCCACTAAAAAAGTATCGCAATAATAGTATTTCCCAGGAATTCTTATGTTCTTAAAGACATGTCGATCTTTTCAGAGAAAATAAGGTTAGGCCTTGTGTTTTATTGAATTATACAACTATAAATGTACACTTGTTATTAGTGAACATATGTTATTAAAGTGTGAATTCTAATAATTTGTGCACATTCTTGTTACAATAGATGGTAAATCGACCATTTTAAAATTAGTTAATTATGGGTGGAAATAAGGAGAGTTCCAAATCAAACCTAAACATGGTCAAGGGGGTAAATGGGGGCCTAGATGCATAAGCATGGTCAAAGGGGTAAACAAGGGCCTAGACTAGAAATGGGTTTGGATGCCTAAACATGGTCAAGGGGGGTAAACAAGGACCTTAATCCCTAATTGAACATTCTTGAGCTCAAATTTCCATGAACAAACCCTAGACACAATGACATGATCCCTCACTAGAAGTTGTCTCCCCTAGAAGTTGAATATAGGTGCCATTACTATGTATCATACACTATGTATGGGTATTGATGCCTTGACCATAATTTTGGTATGGAAAAAACATCGTAATTCCCTTTTCTTTGGTTAAGGGGGGGAATAACATCATCAACAGTTGGGCCTTAGGCTCTAAACACCACTTCTCAAGCTCAATCACTATGAACAACACTTGAAAAAACACAACATAAACCCTCTCTAGGGGGTGCTTAGCATCAAGGTTGGATATGGATGTGATTACGATATTTTTCACACCAAGGATGGGTCATAGGGACTTGAACATAGCCAATGAAGGAAAACACGTGCCTTGAGATATTGTTGAATCTTCTTGGACTCAGGATCCTTTAACGATTCCTTGTAAAAACTCATGAGTTCCTTCTAGGGGCCCTTTAGAGTCCTTTCAGTGGGATACAATTGTCGTGGGTAGGTTTTGTAGATTAAAAATGGGTTTGTACCATGCCACATTGTCAAGGTGATAAACAAGGTCCTTAAGCCTTAATTGAACCTTCTTGAGATCAATCACCATGAAAACACCCTAGACATAGTGACAGAAGCCCTCACTGAGGGGTATTTCCCTAATATTTGAACATAGTTACCATTAATATGTTTCATGCACTATGGATGGGTCTCAAGGCCTTGAACATAGTCATGGTAGGGAAAAACCATCGTTAGTCACTTGTCATTGGTTGGGGAAGGGAATCGACATCCTCAATCCCTAAATGTAGCTTCTCTGGATCAAGTGTAATGAATGTGTCCTCATACCACCACATGGGAGCATGGATGGTTTACGAGGCATTAACCATCATAAAATCCTAAAAACTATTGTCTTAGGATCTTATTGAAGCTTCTTGATATTAAGAGCCTTGAACGAGTACTTGAATAAGTAATAAGGTATAAATAGGGTCATGGGAAACATAATGGAAATAATACCTATTGAACCTTCTCAAGATCAAGCATTGTGAACAACACCTAGAAACCATGATATGATCGCTCTCTAAGGAGTCCTTAACATTTGAGTTGAATACGGGCGTTGATAGTTTTTATTAGGTCTTGGGAATCATGGATGGGTTTCAGGTCTATGACCATATTCAAGGTAGTGAAACAAGATTCTATAGACCTAAACCTTTCTTATAAGGCTCAATCACCATGGATGATCCCTCGAACCTTCACATATAGTCTCTCCTGGTTAACGATCACCTCCAAGGATGCTATGGGAACCATCACTAGGTTAGTTGTGAACCAAGAGTGTATCTAGAGGTCTATCCAATTCAGGGAGGAGAATAATGGGCCATATGCCCTAAATGATTCTTGATATGCAAAATTCAGTGGATATTCCATTGGAACAGTTCATCACAACATGTTTGATAAATAAAATTGAAATCTACCTATGAAGGTTAAATTCTTTTAGATTTCTAGAATATTTGGTTGTTGATTTTCTGATTATGCTCGAAATAGATAAAATGTGGAAAATAGAGAAAAGGAAAATAAAATCACACACCATTCACAAAATGACACAAATATTTTCTCTAGGAAACCCTTATAGCAGAAAACCTAACTATAAGGTGAGGTTTCTCTGCTCTCGCTTTTCAGGTATGGAAATAATGCAAGTACAAAAGAGAAGGAACTATCTATGGAGTTACCTAAGACCTGTGGCGTATTATGTTTCTACAAAACATTAACCCCTTCTATTATGCTTTGTAATTTTCCACTCCTAGTTTCTCTTCTCCACTATGGAACAAAATACAATAGTATATAATGGACCCCTTCTCCTCCTAGTGGCTCGTTATTTAACATAGCCCAATAGCCATCTAAGGGTAGGTTTTTGACTTTCTTAAACATGAATTGTGATATTGTTTTGAATATCATGGAGTATTCTTGAAATTACTCACATTGATAGCCCCATATGCCTGAGTAATGGTGGATAAAGTGGCATCCTCTCATACAAAGGTGGTCAACACAATAGTTCAACTTGCTATAAGAATAACTTTTTCATACAAACTCATATTGACGCACAATTTGCACTATTGGAAAGGTATCAGTGTGTATAAAACCTTGAAGTGGGTGGGCCCAATTTTTGGATGCTAGAACCAAAAAAAATGTCATTTAATGCCTCAAAATATCTCCATAGTATTGTGTACCCCAATTTTCTAAACTGGGACCTTCCACTAAAATGACTCTGCAAGTTGATTCCTCCAATTTTTTCCACTCTAAAAGCATCGAGATAGATGACAAATAATATAATGATCTAATATAGATCAATTCTTGTCAGTCTCAATCACTTTGAACAATTCGTACTAACCATAAATATTATATTTCTATAGTTCTTAGTGCATCTTTGAATGACCAAACGAGACCCTTGTATGTCATTTATGGCCTACTAAAGAGATACATGTGTCATGATTAAAACAAAACACATGCTTAGAATGAGAATTTATTTTATGCCCACAGCATGAATCATTTTTTGGGCCATGGTAAAGGTTATTTATCATTTGAGTGGGATACATAATTCATGAATAGGTTTAGTTCACTGGAAATGATATTTGAGGTATAAACATAATTGAAGGTCTATCCCTAGGTTTAATCTATAATTCAAGGTCTATCCCTAGATTCCACTTCTTAGGGTCAATGACCATGAATGATACCTACAAAATCACAATAGAAACCCTCTATAGGGGTTTTTGGAATCAAGGTTGGATATGGATACCAATAGGAGCTTTGCACAACAAGGATGGGTCACAGGGCCTTGAACATGGTCATGAAGGAAATCACGTGCCTTAATAAATTGTTGAATATTCTCAAGCTCAAGATCCTTGAATGAATTTTTGTACCAACACATGAGTCCTTTCTAGGGGTTATATATATGCCTTCAAGTAGAATATGCATGTCATGGGTAGGTTTCAACTTTTTTTCACTAAAACTAGGTTTTTACTGTTCCACATGAGCCTTGACTAGGGGATATTTTCCCTAGGATTTGAATCTAGGTGCCATAAGATGTTTTCACACATTTTGGATGGGTTTGAAGGTCTTGACCATAGTCATGGTATGAAAATAATATCCTCATCCCCTCGCCAATAGTTGGGGGAGGGAAACAACATCCTCAATCCTTAAATATATCTTCTCTAGATCAAGAACAATGAACATCTCCTTAGAACAGCACATGGGAGCATGGATGGTTTTCAACACCTTGACCATCATCAAAGACTCAAAACTAATGTATTAGGATCTTATTGAAGCTTGTTGAGATAAAGATCCTTTAACAAGTACTCAAACAAGTGTTGATGCATAAATAGGTTCAGGGGGGACACAATGGGCTCAATACCTATTGAACATTATCGAGCTTAAGAACCGCGAAAAATACATAGAAACTAGAAAAAAAATCCCACTTTATGGTATTCTTCACATCTGATTTGAATACATGCACCATTATTAGGTCTTAAGTATCATGGATGGGTGTCGGTTCCATGACCATAGTCAAGGGAGGGAATTAATATCATCTATCCCTAAGCCTTGCTTGTCATGATTAAGTGCCATGGATGAGTCCTCGAACCTATAAATCTAAGTTCTCTTGGTTAATAATCACCTCCAAGGGTGATATGGGTGCCATCACTAGGATTGTGTCTAGAGGTCTATTCGAGGTCACAATAGGAGAATAATGGGAAATTTTTTCTAAATGACACTTCAATATCAATCTCCATTAACAATTCCTACTAACCACAAATATTATATGGCTATAGTGTTAAGTGCGTCCTCAAATGACCACACGAGACCCTTGTATGGTATATCCTCCCTACTAAATGGATATAGGTGCCATGATTAAACCAAAACACATGCCATGAGTGAGAATTTGTCTTGGGCCCAAACCATGAATCATTCTTTATTTCATGGTTAAGGTTCTTTAGCATCCAAGTGGTATATGGAATCCATGAGTAGATTTTATGCATTGGAAATGATCTTCTAGGTCTAAACATGGTTAGGGAGGAAAAACAAGGGGCTTATGCCCTAAATCAATGTCTTGTATATCTCTAGTGTTATGGTTAGGGGAGGAAAACACTAAGGCCTTGGGCCCTAAATAGAACTTATCAAGATCAATTTCCATGAAAAACACCTACAACCACAACACAAACCATGTTTAAGGGGTATTTGGTATCAAGGTTGGATATGGATGCCATTGGGAGCTTTTTCACATTGAAGATTTGTCACAAGCCCTTAAACATTGTCAAGGAAAAAAAGTTCCTCAGGCTATTGTTGAATCTTCCTGGGATGAAGTGCTTTGAATAAGTCCTCATAACAACACATGAGTCCTCTAAGTGAGATATGGATATTCCTACCATTAATTAGTTTTGGGCACCAATGATGGTTTTAGGGGCCTGGACCATAGTTGGAAAGGAAAACAAGTGTCTTACATAGGAAAAAGACCCTTCTAGGCCTCAAGTGTTATGAACAAGGCCTCCAACAACTACACATTCTCTCTTTATTGGGTATTTGACCACCAAGTGGTATTTTGGGAAAAATTAGTCAATTTTGCACAAGGAGGAAGGGCCTAATAGCACTATTCCTAGGAGAGGAAAATAGGTTCTAATGTTAAGACTTTCCTTATGAAACATCGGTAGTAAGATATGTCATGATGCTAAAGGTGATGGAAATTTTGCAAAGTTATGAATATATGTAATGTGCACATTGTTAATGTGTTGAGGGGTCCAAATTTGCCCGATAAAAACAAGGGGTCCTCCCCAATATATGTTGGATTACTGAGAGGGGGAGTGAATCTGTAATAGAGAAATTTAATCCTTTTTCACCATAAAATGAAAGTGGTGTATCAATGTAGCATTATGATCCAATAGTTGTAGAGTAAATAAACAATGAAAAAATGAGAAATCACACACATACACAGTACACTAGTGTTTTACGTGGAAACCCAAAGCGGGAGAAAACCATGGAATGATTTTTCTTATATGTCTTTAAGAATTGCATTCATTGGAAGCACCAACTTCCTTTGTTTTCCAGCTACAACTGGAAGGAGTCTCCAACCCCCTAGTTTCTCAGGCTACAACCTGGGGGAATCTCCAACTCCCCAATTCTTTGGCTATAACCATAAGGACGCTACAACCCCCTATGTTCTCTGGCTACAACCACATGTCCTTGCCCCGTCCAACCTCCCTGACATATAAGTATAATGATGGAACCATTTTCACACTATCACTGTGAAATATATTGTTGTAAACATGTACCAATAAACCTACACCAAACAACATGTACCAATAACCTAAACCATGCATCAACCTATAGTTGAACCTGTATCATAAAAAAGTACATCAACCATGCACCAACCTATACCAAACAACCTGCAATCAACCTGTACCATAAAAAAGTGCATCAAACATGCACCAACCTGTACCATGAACAAGTGAATCAACCATGCACAAAAATTGTACAAATAACATGTCACAACAACCTGTCCAAACAACCTATCACAACAACCTGTCTCATCAATCTTATCAACCAAATCAGATCTACTCACCAAGATCAATCACAAGGACAACTCTCAAAGATGTGCATCAACCAAGCATAACACAACAACTCATAATCATCACCAAGATCAATATGTGATTCTAATTACGTTGAAA
>ML792341.1:369064-400763 GCA_009831015.1 Picea engelmannii | reverse complement strand
TTCTATTTTCTTTATCAATATGGACAAATGCTTCACAACCGAAATTTTTCAAAAAAGAATAGTTTACCTTTTTTCCTGTCCATTCCTCCTCTGGAATTATACCATCCAAAGAGCTTGAAGGTCCTCTGTTTATTAAGTAAACACCAGTATCTATAGCATCTGCCCAGAACTGTAAGGCCACACTGACATTCAATCACATACTCCTTGCACCTCCATGATTGTCCTGTTCATCCTTTCTGACACACCATTTTCTTGTGGTGTTCTTGGAACTGTCTTCTCTCTACGAACCCCATGATATGAACAGTAATCATCAAACTCCTTGCTGCAATATTCACCTCCATTATCTGATCTGAGACACTTCAACTATTTTCTTGTCTCATTCTCAACCAAAGATTTCCATTTCTTAAAAGTATCAAAAACGTCAGATTTTTGTCGAATGCAATAAACCCAAGTTTTTCTAGTTGCATCATCAATAAAAGTAACATAATAATTAGAGCCACCAAGAGATGATACCTGAGCTGGTCCCCATACATCTGTATGCACAAGCTCTAACCTTTCATTCTTCTTTTCTTTTTTGACTTTGAGAAATCCGACTCTCTTTTGTTTTCCATAAACACAATGCTCACAGAAGTCCAAATCAATTTGTTTAAGATATGGCAACAAATTTCTTTTGTGAAGTATCTGCATACCCTTCTCACTCATGTGTCCAAGCCTATGATGCCATAGTGCTGTATCCACTCCTGTATAAGCTAAAGAGATAGAAGAGTCAATATTACCAGTACATAAATACAATGTACCTACCTTCTCTCCTTTAAATACAATGTACCTACCTTCTCTCCTTTTGCTATCACCAATGATCCTTTGATGACCTTCCACGTATTATCTGTAAATATGGATAGACAAACTTCACTTGCCAACTTCCCTATTGAAATTAGATTTTTCCTTAAATCCGGAACATGTCTTACCTCTTTCAACAACCATTGGTTTCCATTTTGTTGCTTTATTTTTACCATTCCCATTCCAACAATTTTGCATGGTGCATCATCACCCAAATGAACCTGTCCAAAATCACCTTGAACATAATCTAGAAAATTTTTCCTATGGGGTGTGGCATGAAATGAAGCTCCTGAATCTACTATCCAAGACTCAGAAATTTTATCTACAGAAAGAATCAAAGCATCTTGTAACACATCACTTGTTACATTTGCTTCCTGATTTCTCTCCTGCTGTCCATCTCTTTGTTTCTTTGGAGCTCTGTAGTCTTTCTTCAGATGTCTTTTCTTCCCACAATTCCAACACTCTATATTTCCAAGTCTGGATTTGGATCTGTCCTTCCTAGAATTTCCGTGGTTCCCTGAGCCCTTTCCTCTATGTTTTTGTCTTCCCCTGTTCTCCATGTTCAACATATTACCTAATGTCTCACCTGTGCTTTTCCGTCACATTTCCTCACTAAGGATAACACCAACAACATCATCAAATTTTAAAGTATTTGAACCAGAGACAGAGTTACTTACAGCCATGACCAAGCTATTCCATCTTTCTGGAAATGAGCACAAGACTAGAAGAGCCCTGACCTCATCATCAAAGTCCACTTTTATAGAACTTAGTTGATTAGTAACCATATTAAATTTATTTAAATGATTTGCAACAGACCCACCTTCTGACCTCTTCATATTAAATAATCTCTTCATTAGAAATACCTTATTGGACACCGAGGGTTTTTCATACAATTTGACCAACGCGTCTATCAAACCCTTCGTTGTCTTTTCTTTGGAAATATTGAAAGCCACCGACGCTGCCAGGCTCAACCGTATCATTCCTAGAGCCTTTCTGTCAAGAATCTCCCATTCTTCGTCCTTCATGGTTGTCGACTTCTTTGCTACTCCACCCAATGGTAGGAATAGATCCTTCTAATATAAATAATATTCCATCTGCATCTTCCATAATTGGTAGTTTTGGCCATTAAATTTCTCAACCCTAATCTTTCCATCTTCCGACATTTCTCCCACTCGAACCAGGAACCCTCTTTTCCTGCAAGTTACCTTTTGCTCTGATACCAGTTGTTAGAAAAACAGGACCGCGGAGCAATAAAATAAAACAAATGCAGAAACAAAACACATAAGATACACAATACAAGAGAGACACAGATTTATGTGGTTCACCCAGTGTGAGCTACGTCCACCAGAGAAATTTCCAGGTCCTTCCTTTATTATTATCCAACAAATGAAGGGATACAACCTATAGCAAAACCCACTGTAACTTCCTCTTCTTTCTCTCACGGTCTCCTCTCTCAGAATATAATATTCGCAATCAACTATAGCCACAATACATTTCCCTCATAAAAGAGGGTTTCCTTCTAGGGAAAAAACCCTAACATAATCTCTATCGTTATATCTGCGACCTTATAATGAACGGTCCAGATTTACAATGAAATTACAATATACATTTACAAGGCAATTTTTCCATCGGGGACTTCTCCCCCAACCCCCAGCCGGGGGGATAGACCCCCCGGACCCCACAGAGGGGGTACCCCCCCTCTGCATTCCCCCGCGTGGAAGAGTGTACATACTTTTGGGGTGTAAATACTTCATGGGGTATAAACACGGATAAAAGTAAGGACCTCTGAATCAGGAAGATAATCAAGCTCCACAACCAACACCTCTTTCTCTCTCTATTCCCCCTCTCTATCTCCCTCTGTATCCCCCCTTCCTCTCATTCTCTCGCTACCCCCCTTCTATGTATCCCTCTTTGCTTCTCTTCCTCTCACTATCCCTCTATCTACCTCCCCTCTCTTTCTCCCTCTTGTCCCTCTCACACTCTGTCTCTACCCTTCCTCTTTGTATTTTCTCTCCCCCCTCCTCCCTCTTTGTCTCTACTCCTCCTCTTTGTCTTGTTATCTCCCCCTCACACACTCTCACACACTTGTTGAGGAAAATATAGGAATAACCTTACCCAAACATTTTCATATCTTGCTAGGCTAAGGCAAAATAGTTGGGAATGTTACCTAGAGTTTATAACCTTTAATTCAAAACAATATCTTAATCCACAGGTAATATGTACTAGGGTGATTTTATATGATATATGTAACTGTGAAAAATAAAGAAAGAAAATATACACATAAGTGTGTACAGGAAAAAAGACAAGAATAAAAGTAAAATCTGAACAATATCATTAAGATATGCATGTGAAACTGAAATCAGAAATATGATTTTTATATTAACTTCATTATGCGATACAAAGCATAACTCTCTTTACAAACCCTGCAAGGGTGGGACCAAAGTCAAAATTAGAAGTCTCCAATGAGCACCATACAAAAAGACTCTAACAACAAAAGAAATCTGAAGCTAAAGATCTAGATCATCTTGCCATAAAAATGTTGTCACTTGACTCTACAAAATATTCTTTATCAATCATGAAATCTAATCCAGAAACAAACAAGAACACACATACTACCAAATATAGGTCATACACTCATACACCTCTAGAAACAAGCTCTTGAAAGATGTGATTCAGTTTTGAATCCTACTTCCTTCAATAAGACCATGGTGTCATCAAGATGGTTTAGCTTTCTAATAAACTCAGAATGAATGAAGAAAATAATTATCTCACAATTATAGAGAAGACCTTATATAAGAAGTTATCCTTTTGGTATCTCCCCCTTTGTATCTTCTTTTGATTGGGATTTTATTCTTTCTCAATAAGTTATGGTAGTTCAACTATCTTTCTTTTGTTAAGATTAATTATCTTAACTAATTAGTTGAGACAAATAAATAATAATATATAAATAAGGGTCTATTTAAATAACAACTAAATAGGTGGGACCCCTTGTCATTCCAATTTTTACTTCTTTAATAATAATCAAAACATGAAATATAATACCCCAAAAATTTAACTCAAATATCTGCCTTGTAACTCCCATCCTCATATTAATAGTCAAATATTTTAATATAAAAAATAAAACATGACTATATCCAAAAATAACATCATATCCATGCTATCCAAAACAAATCTATCTAAATGTGTATTTGTTTTCCAAACATTTTGTCATACCAATTAAAACTATCCCCAAAATAAAATAACATTAAAACATTAAAAAACATATTTTCTATGAGAGGTGGTTTGACTCTTTTCACTACTGATCTCTTTTGATATTTTTGTTGTCTTTCCTTCTATAGTAACCTTAGGCTGATCGGATCCTTGAGGATGAATTTGACTGATGACATGGGAGAAATTTTCCTTGAGGTGAAAAAGAGAGGACACTGATCTAGAGGAATTTTCGAAGGAGTTAGGGGAATTGGATACTTTTTTCCCTTTATCAATATCTACTTTGGGAATGGTAGTTTTGAGCCTTGTGCTTGCAAGTGAAGATTGGGATGGTGAAGAAATGCGATTAGCTTGGTAATTTGGGTTAAATGGCGGTGGAGGAGGGGGAAATGGAAACAATACTATAGGCCAATGATTTGAAAACGAGCGAGTACTTTATTCTATGCAAGTTTTCAATCAAGAATCGTTTTCTGACGAATTAGTTGCATAAGGATTAAAGGGCATATGAATCCATGATTAATCATTCTTTTAAATAATAATACATAACATACATGAACTCAAATGGAATAAATAACATGAAAATACAAGAGAGAGACAATCGATGTTGGTAACAGAGTTCACTCCTCCTGGGCTACATCTCCAGACCTGCTTCAATTGGAATACATATTGCTTTCATTCCTTCTTCAAAATATGTTGGGACCTTCGCATAAGTGATTACATAAGAGATGCTTTCTCCTCCAGTGAGGATTCAAGAAGACTACTCACACTCATATCTCTCCATACATCAAGAAGGATAATTCCTTACATGAATAAGTCTCTCAATGCTTAGGAGTAGTATCACTATGGCTCTCTAACTCCACTCATTCGTTCTCCATTACTCTCCTCCCTTTCAAATGGATCACATAAGGAATTATATAGTTTTACATCACTCCCTCTTAATAAATAACATTAACTCCTAGATCCACAATAATAGGATCTAATTACAAAAGAGGAAAAAAAAGATCCATGAATGTAGGATCTCAAACTATCTTTAAGCACATAATAAAAAAAGTCTCAAAACCACCCAAGACTCTTCATCCATGTCCTTGATTCTCTCAACCTATAATTGAGAATAATGGAAAATTGGTGTGAGGTGGTTTCTCACATAAAAACCAATTTCTAAAATGATAATTTAATGATAAATACGTGATTCTAACTTCCCTCACAAGTATTAATCATTTTACATCAAAAGTTAATAATATATGAGTTTTCCAAAAGCTCATAAAGCATAATTAAATGCACGAGCATCTCATAAAAGCATAAGAATGCATGAGACCCTTTTTCCCACAAAGCATTAATAAAATGCATGAGAAAATAAAACTCAAAACATATAAGTTCACCACCTTCACCACTCTACAAATCAACTTGGTGAACACAGTAAAGTCATTCCATGTGTGGAAATATGTCCAGATCATGCCTCCCCACAAAGAACCTTTTGGTCTCCAAAAGTATCAACTTTATCTGTATGAAAATTTCCTCAAAAGGCGCATTCTTTAAGACTCCACACGTACTACATAATCAACATGCAAAGCCAACACTTTCAATTGTTGCAAAGCAAATTTTTGGGAAGGCACATCCCTTGTCTGCTTCACCTCTATTCTTCGGAGCTAAAATTTCGAAGCCCACCTACATAATATTGCAACCTGTAGCAGATGATACATGCACTACAATATTTGGCGTACCTTACTTTCCAAGAGTTTATAACTACACTCTTGGTCAAGTTTACAATGAATCGCCAAAATGGCTTAGGAAAATTGCTTCATACAACTGATTACAATGATGATTACAAAATGAAGCCACTTAACGCTTAAGGCGCAAAATAACTCCTCTCACTGTCCTCACTCAATGATCAGGGGATCAAATTTTGCTCAAAAATTCAAAGTGCTCAGAATCACTTCAAATCGAACGAGAGTGTACGCCTCATCGTTGCGAACCCAATGCAACTCGTTTGGGTTCAAATAGACGTCAGGAGCGAGAGATATCGCGTTCTATTCAAAATGGAAAACATGCAAAAAACGGGGATGCTGACTGCACAGTCCGTACGGACGATGATGTGGCAGGCCGTACAGATGACGTGGCAGGCTGTACGCTGACGTGGAAGATAGTTATTGGACAGTTGGCATGTGACATGTTTGTTGGCAACGAATGGGATGGCGACACGTGGCCCAATCAAAGGCCGCCATGTGTCATCTGTTTGTTGGTTAAAATCTTTGCACTTAGCAGGAGTCGACCCCGTGACCTCCAAGGCAGGGTAAATCTTTGGGAAAGTCCGCCCAACCGGCACGCCCACACATGTTCCTTGTTATATATATGCAAAGTATTGTATTTGACATTGATTAAATGTATGTGGGGGCGTGGACCGGGCCGGGGCTAAGCCCCGACCCATGGTCATATATTATATTGTATGCGATCGGAGCCACAGTGGTTAGACCCACCGTAACTATGTTATAACCGTTTAAATATATGCACGGTTTGGTAAGACATATGACCAACATATATATGCACGCGGGTTAACATTACGGTTATCAAACGGTTGTTAAAACTTAAGCCCTGTTGTATAGCGTGCGGTCATGTGACAACCATGTGCCCACGGGCCTTAGTAGTTAGGGCCGGCACGTAACGGTTCGACAATTTGGACCGGTTGTGTGGTTGCGCCCGGTGCCAAGTTTTTACGCTTTAAATTGCGTGTGGGCTAGGTTGAGCCAGAGGAGGTGCGTTTTGTAGATGCAGAGACAACAAGCTTGAAGGAGAGACTTCCAAGAAGCTTATCTACTTCATTTTTTGGCCAAACGAGGTGCCGAAAAAACCTAGCTAGGGGTTTTTGGACATTCTAAAGCCATTGGAGCAGTCTATTTGGAATTTTGAGCATTGTAAAGCACATTTTTTAGCACTTTGAGAAAATAATACAAATGATCCATTGGAAGCTGGACCAAGAGATGTAGCCCAAGAGAGGGGTGAACTCCTTTATCATTTGTTGTGTTATGTGTTTTCTGTTCATTGATTATGCTATTGTTTATATGCATCTTGAATGAGTAAATCCTATTAAAGTTGTGTTGCAAAGTTGATCCATTTGCTTTTAACACATAAATTTAACTTGCAAATATTTTCAAGAATACAAGTCTTCTTCATTTTTAGATCACTCAAGAGTGGCTAAACATCCATTACAATGCTTCATAATCATTAAGTTCAATAGTTAAGGCAACATGCCTCAAATGTGCACTAGTGGTGGAACTTTGTGGTTTCCAATCTCCACTACAAAAAGTGCAATTTATATCAAGTTTCAAAGCAATTCTCATGCGAAATCTGATGTCAAAATATGCACAAATGAGAAACTTCTATAGTTATATGTACCCATTACAAAATTGTGCATCATAGCCAAAAATAGGTACCAATGGTGAGAAACCACTATTACATGTTGATATGTGCAAGCTCAAATTAATGTGCACTAGTGGTGATAGTTCCCAATTCCCACTACAATCAAACATGCATATGGAAACCTTATAAAAATGGATTTCAAAGTTGATCATGCCTCATTGCACGAGATTCTACAAAATGACTTCTCACACATAAAAATCAATATATCCCTCTAAAGCACATATAGCGACAACAATGAATACCAATTTGTGGTGGCCATGGAAAAATCTTGATGCTTGTGTGTTTTCATAACTCTGATCCAATTGGTTTAGACATAGTAGCCACTACCGTAACTAGAATGTGGATGGCCAGCCCAAAGCTGATGTCCCCCTCAATTATTTTGGCACATTCATAACCAATTGGTTTCACTTGGCATAAGAGAGTGTATTATGCCAAACAAATATGAAGTAGTGTTCCAGGTCCCCATGGCACATGAGCAACCAAAATTCATTCTCGTATCAACAATCTAGTTGAAACAAACAATGGCTTGGATATAGCCTTCACATTTTATTGGAAAGTGTTGCTCTCCTTCATTGTCAATGTGATTTCAGACGATGTCAATTGTCAAACATGACAACTTAGCCAATATGAATTTTGAACATCTGAGATTCGTTTTCTATGTCAGGCATTCTTCAAAGTGACCCATGGAAAGCATGACATTGCTTCTCGATGTCTCAAGTCTTTTTGTTCCTCAAGTTAAGGTCGAGCCTCTTTGTTAAGGTCAAGCCTCTTTGTTGGAATTCAACTCTAATTATAAAGGAGAAAAATTTGGGTCAAAACCTCCACATTCCAATGAAATCTCTCGTCGTGATTATCAGTTATGGAGAAGTCAATAGAGACGACAATGGAGTCCTTCACGGAAGGGTCCTTGAAAACCCTCGCCAAAATTATCGCCAACGACCATTTCTACGTCATTGTTCAACACACACAACTTGAACACATATTCGTTTGCATTGAAGATACACAATAAACACCTGTAACCAAGTTCAAGTGCTCGAAACGGTCTTCGATATTGTTGCGGAGTTTGAACATAAACTGCTCGTCATATTTTGGTTGAGATTCTGAGCAATATCTCGATGGTAAGATTTCGATCCTGAAATTTGATCTTCTTTTCCTCGTCACACCCTTACAAGATATCAAAAGAGGCTTCGATCCTACAAATAGACGAAACATGATTTGTGCCATCGAGGTGGCAAGATGGCCGCTATAGAAGAGATGTGTGATCTCATATTTGCTCCCGCCGCTGGAGGCCCTGTTGTCCTTTAAGCCGTGGCTACCAACCCATTGACTGATACCCATTAATGGCCATTAACTGATACCCTCGATCACACCAGCTTGCAAGTTTTTCCCCTCTGTTCCATGCAACCGAAATGATCATAGATAAATCACCAATCTGGATGCTCGCCTTGCATCTATTGCAGAGTTGAACCCCACCAACATCGTTGCAGTCATTGACGATGAGGTCGATAATCGGAATTCTGATGGACATGAGCGTGAGTCTTTCCCACCACAAGCTCGAATCTCTAGGTCGCGTTCATGGCGCCAAGAATCTTATGGCGTTTAGCTTGGGCTCCACGCCCATTGTTATTACATCCGATCCGGAGGTTGCCAGAGATATGCTTAGCTCCCCTCACTTCGCGAACAGATCCCTCAAGCAATCAAAAAAACATTTGTTGTTTGGGAGGGCCATTGGATTCGTACCCAATGGGGACTACTGAAGGCTGCTGCGGAGAATTTCTTCTGCTCATCTATTTGCCCTGCGCAGAATCGCTGCCCACGAAGTTGGCCGCCAGGCCGACGCTGCCGAAATGCTTGTTGATATTCAAAACGAGTATCAGTATAACGGGGTTGTTAGGCTTAGACCACACCTGTAAGGTGTTGCGCTGGACAATAACATGGGAGGGCTTTGGTTCGAGAGATGCCAAGGCTCTTGCAAGTCATGGCTAAAATGACGACCACTGTTTTTCGAATTTGTATAGGCCATATTCGTTGATCCAATGAACTGGAATGAAGTGAAAACAACTTTCTCCACAGACTTGGATTTTTCGCGCAATCTCATAACATTCAAGACCCTATTGACGGTTGGCTCAATCATCTCATTTCTCGGCTTGAACCCGAAATCCATGGGAGTGGCAATATCGAAAATTCCCTCAAAACATTTATTTTAAAACGCCATCAAGATTGGCTCTATGAAAAGATAGTCAGGAGATCATATATGCACAATAGATCCATTAGAAATAATATAATGATATTATGAAGAGTGTATTCATATTGGAACTCCATATCATCTCTACAGCTGAAACAACGTGGTAGATCTAAATTTAAACAAGTTGCAGAACCGTCTTGAACAATGTGGCTCTGCAACATACGCGTACAAAAATCTCACACCAGCCAACGATCATCACACACCGTTTCATTTTTCATCATGGTCGGAAAACAGAACAAGATAATAGATGCAGAATTATAGTGATGGCAGAAAGAAACACCGATAATGGAAGCAATGTAGACTTCCCCAAACTTGTAGATCGTTTGCAAGTCCATCGTCCATTCTCCCATTATATTCCTGCTAATCACCTTTCGATCTTATGGAGGAAACGATTCCTGTATGCAGACCATATTCTGGGACCAAGGAGGATCCATTTGGATCATATCCCTCCTACTGAATCTGAAATTTAAAATCAACAAAATTCAATTTTGCAGATAAAATATCCATTGCTTACCAAGCCAATACCAAGCACTTTCTTCTTGTAACATTTTTTCTTCAATATATGATGGAGCTTCTTTCTTCGCAGGCTCTTTAATCTTTAATCATCTACCAACTTGACTGGAAGTGAATTTCAGGGTGCAATTTCCAGCACCTCTTCTCCCAATGGCCACTGATGTTGCAATAACTGCAGAAATTCATTCGCTTTCCATTCAATTTTGTTTTGTGTTCCCAACGAGGAATGGGAAGGTGTGTTTTTTGCTTGGACTCACTTTTGGTAACCCCGTCTCTCTTCTTAACCCAATTTTTTTTTGTCTAATGCTTAGCTACATCCTGGTTAGAATACCTATGACCATAATCATTTTTCTTATATGTAAGAAAATAATTGAAATGCCATTTATACTTTCCTGAGTGGTTCTTGTTTTCATGAGGACAAGCTGGCTTGATTCCTTTCTTGGAATTTGATGGTAAAGAGATTGTTTTTTCTTCAAAACCTTTGAGCATTCTCCATTCTCTTCCTTTCCATAACCCAAACCTGAAAATCATGGTCTTTGTACCACCTCTAATGGATGAGTGACTCATTGGCCATGAATGCCAAGTCCACCTCCTTTGTATCTCATCTTCGTGAGGAGCCTCATGCCCACGTTAGTTTTATACTGAGACACAATTGAACATGAAGAAACATCATATACCTCGGCTTGAGTTTGTGCATCCACGATAGCAGGCTCTTTGTCCTCCATTCGTTCACCATGCTGCAACTTATCCAAGAGATCATCTTTGGCTTGCAATTTGAGCTGCAATTATTCAATAATTTCATTGAGGACTTCCCTATGAAGTCGAGATCTCTCTTGAAGCTCTTTCTTCTCTTCTTCTGCAACCTTCAAAAGTCTCCTCAACTCTGAGTTTTCATTTTGAATGTTGTGATTTATCTCTTCTAATTCTTGAAGTCTTTATGCTTTCTTCACTCATTTTCTCATCCTTTTCTCATCCTGCAAAATAGTCGGCCTAGCTATGATACCACATGATCTCAAAATGGGCGAGTACTTTACTCTATGCAAGTTTTCAATTGCGAATTGTTTTCTAATGAATTATTTGCATAAGGATTAAAGGGCATATGAATCCATGATTAACCATGCTTTTAAACAATAATACATAACATACATGAACTCAAATGGAATAAAGCACATGAAAAGACAAGAAAGAGATAATTGATGTTGGTAACAGAGTTCACCCCTCCTGCGCTACATCTTCGGACCCACTTCAGTTGGAATATGGATCGCTTTCATTCCTTCTTCAAAATATGCTATGACCTTCACATAAGTGATTACATAAGAGATGCCTTCTCCTCCAGTGAAAATTCATGAAGACTACTCACACTCATATCTCTCCATACATCAAGAAGGATAATTCCTTACATGAATAAGTCTCTCGATGCTTACGAGTAGTATCCTTATGGATCTCTAACTCCACTCATTCACTCTCCATTAATCTCCTCCCTTTGAAAGGGCTCACATAAGGCATTATATAGTTTTTCCTCACTCCCTCTTAAGAAAGAGCATTAACTCCTAGATCTACAATAATAGTATCTAATTACAAAAGAGGAAAAACAAGATCCATGAATGTAGGATCTCAAACTATCTTCAAGCACATAATGGGAAAAGTCTCAAAACCACCCAAGACTCTTCATCCATGTCCTTGATTCTCTGAACCTATAATTGATAATAATGAAAAATTGGTGTGGGTGGTTTATCACATAAAAACCGATTTCCAAAATGATAATTTAATGATAAATATGTGCGTCTAACTTCCCTCACAAGTATTAATCATTTTACATAAAAAGTGAATAATATATGGATTTTTCAAAAGCTCATAAAGCATAATTAAATGCATGAGCATTTCATAAAAGCATAAGATTTCATGAGACCCTTTTTCCCACAAAGCATTAATAAAATGAATCAGAAAATAAACTCAAAACATACAAGTTCACCACCTTCACCACTCTGCAAATCAACTTGGCGAACACAATAAATTCCATGTGTGGAAATCCATCTGGATCAACCAACCATTGTGATGTGCAATGGGCTGATGGACGATCTCTTGCCAGCCATCATTGGCAGGTGGTTCTGGCTGCATAGAAACATGAGAGGGGACACAAATACTAGAGATATTTTGGTGTGGTTGGTAAGGAGGCCTTTCATGCATAGGTTGTAGAATCCCTTGGCCAACTAGATTAAAAAACACAGCTTGGAAAAGATAGCTTAGTTCTTGCAGATCACCATCAAAATGTATTGAGAATCATGGCCTTATATGGCCTCTTTTCCAATTGTTTACTCTACCTCTATTTGTACCTCTTCCATTGTTTCCCCTGCTAAAGAAGCTCATCCTGAAGCAATATTCCAATCAGAATATGAACAATTTTAACAATCCATTCACTAATACTCTACCTAAATAAAATCAAGATGTTGGCTCTATAATTCACAACATAAGCATATGCAATCCATCCATTAACACAACTTCACCACATCCAATTTAATAATTAACTACAATTGAACATGGAATGATAAGGTCATTGGGAATACAAGAGCCTTTATAATGAATGAAAAATGGTAGCATGGACAGGAACCAACAAATGAATAGTGTTCAAGAAAAATGCAGAGCTCTTTTCCTTTCAAAAAAATATCTCCATATTAGAATTTTCAACTAAAATCATTATCCAATCCTCTTTAATCATTTTCCTTTAAAAATTAAATTCAATATAATAGAACATGTGATGTATTAAATGTTATTGGGAAGGTGGTGGGTGTATAATGAGCGAAAAATGAAAAAAATGAATGGGAATAATAGAGATTATTGTTCTGTTACAAGAAATAACATTTATTAACTTTAAAATCAATATTGTCAATATCCACCCAATCATTTAAATATCCATTGTTTTCCATGCACATTCATTTCCAAAACTTCCACCAAATTTTGTTTTTTCCATAACACTCTTTTAAACTTCAACACACAAAATCCATAACCTGGAAAAAATATTCTCAAATTGCACAATATAAAACCCAAGGAAAATTTATATGTTAATCAAACTTGCAAATTTCATTTCTCTTTTTTAAGAACTATCATAACGTTTTGTAGGAGATTGTTTACAAAACAATTTAACTTAGTCATAATCATACAGAATTCTTCAAAACACCATGAGAGGAAGAAAAACATAAAGATATCGTCTTTTTGTTATATCACAACCTCCAATAATAGTTGCAAGCAAACCGGGTTCGAAACCCCATGCGAACCTAGTGGGCATTGTTTCCATAGCATTCCTTTTAAACAAAAAAACAATCAAATCATCTCATAGATAAATAACAAATGAGTCAAGATTTTGTGGGCGATATAAATCTTTCTGACTATTGGTTTGAATAGTTAAACAAAAATTTCAAATTTGGATTTTCTTTTATTCACTTTCTTGTGCATTGAAAGTGGAAACGAGACCTGGAGCAGGAATATAGGTGTAGGGTTTGAAATGTGGGCTGCAGGAAAAAAAAAACCCTCGATTAATACTTCCACTGGTTTTTCTTCTTTTTCAATTAGTGCATGGTGTGGATTCAATCCTTCCGATCGAATTAGAAATCCCTTCCCTCAAGCTCGAAATTCATCTCCTCCTAACACATCCGATCTTGAAGAATAGCTTGTGCACCTAGAGCATCTAGATGAGCAGCGTCGAGATGCCTCTACGATTATCAAAGTGAATAAATGGCGTATTAAGGTTCAATATGATAGGTATGTTTGTCCTCGACAGTACACTTAGGGTTACTTGGTCCTCCTGTATGACCAAGCCAAAGAACCGTTGGGGGCAGGCAAGTTCAACCCTATGTAGAACAATCCTTATATCATGGGACATGTTTTAGAGAAAGGATCCTATGAATTGGAGGATTATGAAGGGAATATTCTAGATGAGCCCATAAATTGGCTCTAACTTAAAAGATATTACTCTTGATCCCTCAATATTGGGCATGACTCTTTGTATACTAGTGTATCTTAGTGTATATACACCTTTTCCTTTACATCACCAGCTTGCTTATCGAGTTTTCCCTTGTTTGGAAGATGTCAACAGAGTCTTCAATTTACTTAGAATGCAAATGGTTCCAGTCATCATACACAGAACATGGCTTTCGTTGCTTGTGTCATTTACTCTCCCAAGGGTCAACTGGTCTCTTCATGTGGCGTTTATATGGAGCCATCAATGAATAATGTGGCTGAGTATAGCGTCATTATATAGCTTTTACAAGACGCCATTTCACATGGTGTTCGGTATTTAGAGGTTCACCTGGACTCCTAGTTAGTAGTATGTTAGTTAAATGACATTTACTGTGTGCAACACCCTACTCTACTCCGACGATTCCTATGGGTATGACTTTTGGAATGATACTTTGATTTTATTACTTATAATCAAATACCTAGAAGTTCTGATTATCTATCCGATGCATATGCTAATTATGTTTTATATTGGCATTTGTCACATAACTAAAATAAATAAAACACATTCATCAATGTACACATTGTAACATATATAAGTAAAGCCAAGGACCAATGTTTTTTATATTTCATCTCTCCAAAAAATATGGTGTTATAGTACAAAATGGGGCTCACACCCTTAAAATACATATATGGCCGATAGATATAATGGCCATGTCATCTATTCCTATGGCACTGGATGCGTATCATGATAGCACACTACAAAATTTGTGAGATATCGGAAGATTCGTACCCATGCACAGGGCACGCCCACCACCTTCCACTGCATAGCCTCTGACAGATCATCCACTTGAACCATAGACAGATCATCCACTTGAACCATAGGAATCATGTGCGTCAATTGAGACAGGTTCCCCTGCACATTTTGTAGCACTTTTTGCATATCCTCCCACATGATCATCTCCTCAGTTCCTCTACCGATGTTGTGGGAATACAGTTGGTCATTGTGGACCCACATATGCCTTACAAAGCATGTTGTTAATACTTGATACCATACAAAAAAAAAAAATGTTTTTTATACTTTTTGAAAAAACACAAAAAAAATGATATATATAAAAAACATTCATACCTATATCACTGTAGGTTGAGCCTAGTGGAAAAGGAATATTTGGATCTCCTCTGTAGTCGATCCTAGCATAAGGGTGGTCTTCTATGGCTATCACTTGTCGATGCCACCAGAAGAAGAACTCATCATTGTAGGGGTTGGAACCCTACCACCTCCTAATCGGCTCATCACGTCGGTCCACCATGACATGGATGGATTGTGTGGTTTGTGTGGAATGATCTCTACTCTAGGGCTCAAGACTAGAACCCGCTCAAAGAAAAAACTAGACAATATGGTTGTAAACTTGAATTTTCTCTTCCTCCCTTGTTTGCAATCCATCAACTCGCTCTTCATGTTAGCCAACAATGAGGTACACCAGTCATAACCCGTGGGTCATAAACACTCCACTGCATAAAAGATGAGTGGCAATGATGCCTGGTGCAATGAGGTCGACCCCAGGATCTGTATAAGGACAAGGACGATGATATTCAAACTCAGGTTCTCGGTCACCTTGATGGGGAGTTGGCTCCCTAATTGTTTTGTGCCTGCAACACAATCAGTGGAAATGTAATCCTCTATGTTCATACCACCCCCACCACCATGGGATTTCATATTCACCACCTCTCCCTGATGAGACAATCCTGTGATAAAATAGATGTCATCTACTTTAATCCTCAATGGTTTCCCATAGAAATTGAAGGCCTCTGTCTCCGGATCCCAAAGGTTTACTAGCATTTGGAGTAACCTCACTTGAGCCCTCATTCCTTTGAGATCCCAAAATTTGTAAATTCCCCATATTTTTAAATCTAGTTGGGCCCCTGCATCTCTTTCCATTGCTACATCTACCTCTTCATGTTCCCTCTCTCTCCATTCAAGCTCCACCCTGCAAAAGGAAAATCATTTTTTGAGTTAAATTCATTAACACAAATTGTTTGCAGACTTGTACGCGGATTGTAATGTTAACAGTCACGTGTAGGGCCACATATACCCGAGCATACTTTGTTTTTCCCACGTACATGTCTCCATACGAGGCCCGATAAACTATAGCTCACGTACACCCTAATTTATATGGTACGCCCTCAAATACTCAGTAAATGAGGACTAAATTTAAAATTTAAGCCACTAGAAATGAAGAGGAGGGCAAGAGAAATTACTTGGTCTAGATGGTTCTTAATTTCGTTGATCGTAGCTCCCGCAATAAACACTTGAAGATCGTGGGAAAATTGGTCTAAAATGCACTGTGTGGGTAAAAAACTCAAATGGTATGGTAAAATTGGTTATTTTTACTATTAGTTGAAAATTTGTATCCACTTTATATAGTTTATGCTAATTTTTTGACCTAGTGGACTAATATTGCAGTGGAAGGAGTTGGTTTTGGTGGTTTTGCCCAGGGATTTTTGTAGTTTCTAACATCATTACACATGTTCATGACTTCGGCTGGTATTTTCTTTTACCAACATATAGAATAGGTTGCCACTCCATTTTTTCATATTTGCATTATCCTATGACTGTGATCTGTATGCCTTAGGTATGAACCCATTTACTAGTGACACAAAACCTTTTTACTACTACTAGAAGTGCCACTATTGAGTGGTAGAGGCTTATAAAACATGGGTTCCCTAGTTAGAACCTTTGTGCCATTTGGTGCCCATGCAAAAGTTATTCCATAGGGTCGAGAGTCCCTTATAGTTCCAATATGACTTTGTGTTCAAACCTCATATTCTTACTCACAAGCATTCTGACCTGTACCTATGGAACTCCTCCTGAGTCTTAGTTAAACTCTTTTCCAACTCTAAAAAAGACAAAATATTTCCGAGTGAACTTGCCTCTTTCACACTCGTTAAATCTCTTTGAAAGGACGTCTATTTGGTGTAATTTTAACCCTTTTTTGGACCAAGTATAGTAATTTTGAAAAAAGTAATACTCTAGTCACCTTGGCTAGAAGAGTTCTCCTGGGTATTGTTATATACTTTTTTGGGCCTAGGGGACTAAATTTATGAAAAAGGACATTCTTTGGAGTTAAGTTGTAATTTCATTCCATTATCTTGCTTGCAGTATTGAACCTATTGTCGGTTCTCGCTTTCTCATTATAAGCCTATTACCTCAACAATTTGCATCACTAGCCAAGCAGAGCCTTGTTTATATATTCCTTCGCAGCTTGACACTCTGTACTCTAAGAGGAAACATTCATGCACTTCCATACATTGATCATAGGTATGTTCCATTGTTTGGAGCTAGTTGCTTACTCGCGACACTCGTTTCCTCTCTTGTATCATATAATTTATTTTCCTATGAAAAAACAAAAAATATGGGAGGGAAAAGAATATTATCTTATATTGGTAGCAGTCATGTCTCCTTTGAACAAAGAACAAACTTTTGAGTCCATTTTCATCCAAATTTTGGATTTAGTATGACCTTAGGAAGTTGATCTTGTTACTTAGAGTTTACTCCTATGACTGGTTATTCTTCCAATATCTATGGATTAGTTCATTGATGCCTCCTGCATCACGAAGCTTTATCATAAAAGTCTATGTTTCCTGAGTTATCCATATGTCTCATGCACTTTTTCAAAGGAAGTCTATAATCTTGTGTCGGCCATTTCTCAAAACTATTGACTTTTCATGTCGTCCATACCCTCAATGTGTCTCAGAATCACATGAAGTTGTAGTCCTACCATGCACCCTGGTCCTACTGTGCCTCATTGGTCATTGACTGGGGGTTTTCCCTTGTGTTTGATGACAATAAATCTATTCACACATTATGATTCATGTAGTGTCTTGGATTCCATTAGCCTTAGTGGTGGTTTCCTCGCCTTTATCGATAGTTTTACTTATTGGATGTTTCAGATGGTCTCTTTCGTGCACTAATTGTATCTGGTGCATGTGAGAGACGCACAGGGTCATTGGTTTGTGAACATCCTCTTCATCCAAGTTCCTCCAAATCATCAAGCTATTGATTTGTACCTTGTGCTGACTAATGAGAGATGCCTTAATGCTCTCCTTTCAATGAGTCTTTGTCACAAGGGAAAAAGTCTTTATGGCTAAGGATAAACCAAAACAAACAGGTATGACTGCAGAAATCAACTCAATTCCAACATATGCTATATAAACTAATGTGAAATACAAGAAAGAGGCCTACCTCGAACCAACGTTTGATGATGTTCCATTGTTGAGCACTTTGACCCAAAGCTATATACCTGTGAGAAGTTCTCAACAAACAAGCAAAGAAAGTATATAGTGATGATATAAAAAGGGTTAGCACATTAGATAGAATAATTCATTAATAAACATTACAAACATGCCCATGGATAATAATCATATATTTGCAAGATACCAATAGGACGAGAAATGAGTATTTTTATTAATAATTGATTAGCAGAAGTGTCAACATTACAGACTTTCGTGTCGCCATGGTTCGAAACCAAGAAACTGAGTTCCTTCCAACTGGGTCCCCACCACTTCAATCCTCCACCAAAGGCAAGCTCATGAGAAAGAGGCAAAGAGGTCCTCTCAATAACAAAGGAAGAGCTTGGGGGTTGAACATTGTGTTCAGACTTGAGGGACAAAGGGATGCAGATTCAATATGAAGTAATTTCTCCATAGTAACTTTGCTCTCAAAGTTGAATGCTTTCTCCTATTTTCCATAGCTCAAAATTGTGCTCATATAGCCTTAAGAATGCAACTGAAGGGCCAAGTCAGAACGTTTCCAGTATATGGAAGGCCAAGGATTAGAGATCTTCTATCGTGACATGGAAACCCGACCTCATTTTGTATTTTCTGGCACAAATCCCGATATACACGAGCTATAGTGGAGCAACAAGCGTATACACATCTTGTATAACTGATAGGGAGCATATATGTGGAAAAATGTATGTTTTTAGCTCTGGATTCATCAAAAATGGATAAAAAGTCTGCATAGGGAAATGGAAAAGGGTCCTCTGTGCAAGATAGAAATGTTGAGGCAAATCTTGCTATAATAGATGCCCCCTAATGTGTGAGACTAGAGGAGTATCTGCGATGACTGAAATACATTACAAATAACCCAGAATTGGAGTGGTAGAGAACCAACTGGACGAATTCAATTGCTCATTACATTATGTACTGACTTTGTATACATGGCTGCCAAGAATACAATGCAAATCCATGTGAAAAATATACCAAACAAGTGTTCATGGCCATAAAATAGGAAAATGCAAATGCGGTTATATGCCAAAAGTTGTCATAGTCACTAACAAGGCCCAGTGAAACCAGTCTCAAAAATCAATCTGAAGATATTGATATACCATGGAGTACAATCTGATATCCCATGATCACTGAAGTCAAATAGGTATTGGTCCAATGAAATGGAAGCAACAACTCAGGAAAGCTGCGGCCACATAGTGATGTCTTCAAGTCTTCTACACTATCTGCCAATGGTGCATGTCTACATCATGTGAATAAATGAGTTTAGGTTGAACATGATGAGACATCGTTTGATTACCGGTTATTGAAGTATACCGTTAACAAACGCGAGAAAAACTATCGATAATGAAAGTAGGTATCAAGGCACCAAGTACATCTCTACAAATGTGAATAAAGGAGTTGGTGTCGAACACTTGAGAGATCCATTGATCAAGAGACATTGATGTATTCCCATCTGTCAATGGCAAGAGAGCCTACCACTAATGACTGCAAGCCTCAAGGTACTCATAAAACTCTAGGTTCCATATCTAGAATAAATGAGTTGAAGTTGATGGAAGGAGATTCGCTGAAAGGAGAGCATTGAGGAATCTCTCAGCAGTCAGCACGAGGAACAAAGCAGGAGCTTCATGATTTGGTGGAGATCGAATGAAGAACATGTTCACGAACCAACGACACTATGTGTCTTTTGTGCATGCCAAATGCAAGAAGTACACGAAAAGGACCCTCTGAATAGTAGCTAATGATGAAAAACTGCTGACAAAGGCGAGGAAACTACCAATAAGGCTAATAGCCTCCAAGACACTGCACGAATACCAAAGTGTGAATAGATGTCTTTCCGTCGAACACAAGGGAAACCACCCATTCAACGACCAATGATGAAATGTCGATTCTTGGCTTCAAGGTGACCTACCAATGATGAAAGTAGGGCCATGATGCATGATAAGACCAAAGTATCATGTGATTCTGAGACAAACTGAGGATATGACCGACATGCAAAGTCAAGATTTCTGAGGAGTGGCCGACACAGGTTGATAGAATTCCTTTGAACAAGATCATGAGACATATGGTGAACTCCGACAACATGGACTCAATGATGTGACAATTGGATGCAGGAGGCATCAATAACGTTCTCTATAGGGGTTGGAAGAGTAACCAGTCGGTAGAGAAAACTCTGTAGCGAGATCAGATTCCTAAGGCCATGCTAAACCCAAAATTGTGATGACACAAGGACTCAATAACTTTGTGCTTTGTTCAAAGGAGACACAAATGCTGCCAATTACAATATAGTATTCCCTTCCCGCCCACATTTTTTTTGTTTTTTAATAACAAATGAATGCTATGATACAGAGGAGGGAACGAGTTTCGCAAGTTAGCAAAACTAGTTCCAATAGTGGAACGTACCTATGCTCAATGCAAGGAAATGCATGTGGGAGATGGACACTCGGGGTGATGTTCCCTCCAGGTTATAGGGTGTCAAATTGCGAAGGATAAAAACAAGGCTTTGCTTGGTTGAGGATGCAAACTGCTTAGGCAACGATTTATAACGCAAAGCGAGAACTGGCTAAAGGCTCAATACAACAAGCGAGGGCATAAGATGCAATCACAACTTAATGCCAATGTCCTTTTTATATCTTTTAGTCTACTTGGTGTGAAAAAGGGGTAAACTTGTGCCAAATAGACGTCTTTTCAAATCCAAATTATGAGTGTGAAAAAGACAAGTTCACTCGGCAATATTTTCTATTTTTTATAGCAAGTCGGAAAAGAGATTAACTAGGACTCCTGATCTTTCAAATCCAATTTTAACGAGTGTGAAAGGGACAAATCACTCGATGATATTTTAATTTTTGGACGAGTCAGAAAAGAGATTAACTAAGAATCGTTATTAGGAGTCTAATAAACATGTAAAGGGGGAGGCCAAGGCTCCAGTCCCAGCTTTCTGTCGAAAGTCGCTATCCTGTGGATAGCTGACAAGAGCTTGGGAAAACCCAAGGCTTTCCAAATCAAGGAGGAGAAGGTGCTAATGGAGGCTACAGACTCTATGATGGTTTGAATAATGTCTCTTAATGGAAAAGACATAGGTGGGGAATGGGATGTCCCATCAGGTTGTCCTATTCAAAAGGAACCTCGTCAGGACTTGGAGGGAGAGCATTCGGGGGAAGAATAAGTCTCTCTCGTTCAGAAGGGGGAAGGTGTGAAATGTTGCTGACATGGATGAAATGTGTGTCATTCTCTGTAGGGAGAGTAGGGTTGACCAGAGATTGCACTAGCATGGCCACTTCTTCCATTATAGGTTGAAGAGGATGCATACTAATGGGGGCAAGAGACGCCTCAGCCTTAACGAAGGGGGTGAGGTCGGGAGAAGATTGTGTCATTGGAACCACCAAGACGATCAAGGGAGAAGTGGTATGAAGAGAAACCACATATTCCTTAGAATTAGAAGGGCTCTTGGGTGAGCCCCACACTTTTGGTATCTCGGCAGTAATCAAACACAAACGAGTAAGCTGACTTCCTTCGCAAGTCCTGCAAAATAATTTAGGATTACGTCTGAGGCATCTAGGATTCTCGATGTAACTAGCGGGGGAAAGAGAGTCATCTCCTGCATGATGAGTAGAAGTGGGAGACATGACATGGCTATTATTTGGGGAAAAAAGAATGGTGCCCCCAACATAATTGGTAGAGTTTGGGCGCAAGATGTCGACGTAGATTGTAGAAGAAGTCGACCCATCACCGACATGACTGGAAGAGGTTGGATATGGAGCATTAGTATGACTGATAGTGACTAGGTTGGCGATAAATGGTGGCATTTGAGTCCATGGTCTGGGAAAATATTGATTCTAAAAAATTGCAAGCTAGGCAGGATCTTGGTGTACCTCTTGCCCTAGCCTAGAAAGGCACTGGTTCACGCCAAAATGGTCTAATGAGGTTTGGATGGGCATCGTCACTGGGGTCTGTGAAGATATCGAGGTAGGATAAGGATTATTCGAGTGAGGATATATGTTTACCCCTTGTGAAGGGGTCCCATAAAGAGGGTAGCCCGAACCGTAAAATTGGTTCTCTCCATATGAAAGACTTGGTGGTAATTGAGGACATGTCATGGAAAACGTTTTTGAAGGAACTGACATGGTGGACGAAAGATACATGGGTGGGGGGTAATAAGTGGGATAGGCACCCATCTGAGTACTGGCTCCTGAAAGAGAATAGCTAGTTTTGGATCTGTAGGGAGGAAGGTTCCAACCTCCCATGGGGACATGACTCGTATCAAAAAAATAAGTAGGCATCGGAGCCATAGTGCCCCCGGGTCCAATTCTAGGATTTATATATGTGGGCTAGGGAGAGGGATGCACGGGGAAAGGGATATCAACGAAAAAATGGCTAGAGACCCAAGGTCCAAACTGAGTGTTGTAGTTTTCCATACCATTATAAAAAACAGACTGATTTTCCCCCATGAACGTGATGTGGGGGGTAGCAGTAAACGAGGGAGAAAAAGGAACTCCACTATCCATGATAATAAAGACTCAGCACAAAAACCTATGGTCAACTAATAGTCAAAGATCATACCAAAAAGTCAAATGACCAATATGCATGCAAACGGACTAAGGTGGTTGAGTGGCCTCCCTCGCTAAAGAAGGTATGTCTCATCCAAGAGGGACCTAAGACTCCCCACTAAAGTTTGGAGGTAACATAATCAGTTATAAGATCCCTCGTGGGATTAACAACCAGTTGGTAAGATCCCCCCGAAGAGGTAATCCTTCATAAAGGCTCTGTGTTGTCCGACCCTTATCTGACTCAGGGTACAAGCAGAATAACCCCTACAAGTAACCTATGAGATACCTAAGTCAAGAAACTAATAAACCACTGTATAACCAATGCACAAGCGAGTAGTCGTAACTATGGATCACTGTATGGGTAGGGTAGCAAAGCCTGAAACCTTGAAAGCACCACCTCTCACAGAGGTATGGGCACTAGCAAGATCCCCAAATACAAATAAATCCACAGAAATATCTCTGACGCTAGGTGAGTATCTAGGGGTTATCCCTTCAACTAACTTCACGTGACCTCATGATTAAGTCTGGTGTGAGCGGAGCCTCCTGATATTACCAATTATACAATGGACTTCTCAACTCCCTATCTCAGACACATATGTTGATTTAATTGCCTTGGAGAACTTTACTCACAAAATCCTATTCCAAGGCACTAAACCCTAAGCTAGTTTGTACACCCTAAAAATAAAATCCTGACTAATCAATTTTAGTTTAAAGCATAAATTTTATTGGTCGTGGTTACTCAAAAAGGTATGGAAGTGAAACTCATGGTGTTATGACTCTTCCAGAAAACAAATATGGATACAATGCAAAGTCTATCTTTAACCTTTCAATGAATCATATGCTAATAAAAACAGTGCAGTCTTCAATTTCAAATCTGCAATTCAAAAGTAAAATACGATCTTTCGCTAAATGTGCTAAGCTAATGATGAAAATTCAAAGACAAAAATGCCAACCAATGCAAAATGACTATTTTTTTTGTATTTTCAATATTCTAAAAAGAAAATGCATGGAATGATAAGCAACTTGACAGATGAATTCTACAATGTATAAAAGCAGTAACTCAAGAAGAATACCAGGCAACCAAGAAAACAGCCCGGAAACCAAGGAAAAATTAAAAATAGAAAACAAAGAGAAAGACTACGCCCAAAAATTCAACTCCAAACAGGATTCCTATCATCCCAGATAATATCAAAAGGCACTACAGATACCTAAAAAGGCTCAACAATATTTAAATCCTACCCATCAGTCACTCAACCAAGCAAACCAACAAGGGGAAGTGGTATGCGTGATTGTTCAGGAGAACATAACGTATATATGCTTCTTGCAATGAGACAACAAGCGTGTATACGCGACTATCAAGGAAAAAAGGGCATATATGCTTTAAAAAAAGGCCAGGAAAGGGTAAAAGGTTGAAAACTCAGACTCAGAGTGAACATGATCTGTCAAGAAGTGATACGAAAAGAAACACAAAGGAAAAAGAGAAATGTAAGAAGAAAAAATACTTCAACCCTTAGAAGGAAGATCTCTCCCCTGTGGAGTCGCCATTTCTGTTACAAGGGAAAAACTCTTTATGGCTAAGGGTAAACCACAATAGACATGTATGACTGTAGAAATCAACTCAATTCCAACATATTTTATATAAACTAATATGCAATACAAGAAAGTGGCCTACCTCGATCCAACGTTTGATGATGTTCCATCGTTGAGCACTTTGACCCAAAGCTTTATACCTGCGAGAAGTTCTCAACAAACGAGCAAAGCAAGTATATAGTGATGATATAAAAGGGGTTAGCACATTAGATAGCATAATCTATTAATAAACATTACAAACATGCCGATGGATAATAATAATATATTTTCAATATACCAATAGGACGGGAAAGAAGTATTTCTATTAATAATTGATCAGCAGAAGTGTCAACATTACAGAATTCTGTGTTGGCACGATTCGAAACCAAGAAACCGAGTTCCTTCCAACTGGGTCCCCACCACTTCAATCCTCCACCAAAGGAAAGCTCATGAGAAAGAGGCAAAGAGGTCCTCTCAATAAATAGGAAAATCTTGGGGGTTGAACACTGTGTTCAGACTTGAGGGACAAAGGGATGCAAACTCAATATGAAGTAATTTCTCCAGAGTAACTTTGCTCTCAAAGTTGAATGCTTTCTCCTCTTTTCCATAGCTCGAAATTGTTCTCTTATAGCCTTCATAATGCAACTGAAGGGTCAAGTTGGAACGTTTCCAGTATATGGAAGGCCAAGGATAAGATATCTTCTGTTGTGACATGGAAACTCGACCTCATTTTGTATTTTCTAGCACAAATCCTGATATACGTGAGCTGTAGTGGAGCAACAAGTGTATAAGCATCTTGTATAACTGATAGGGAGCGTATATGTGGAAAAATGTATGTTTTTAGCTCTGGATTCATCAAAAAGGGATAAAAGGTCTGCATAGGGAAATGGAAAAAGGTCCTCTGTGCAAGATAGAAATGATGAGGCAAATCTTGCTATAACAGTCTCCTTCCATCGAATTCAACTCATTTATTCTGGAAAGGAGACCTAGAGTCCTATGAGTACCTAGAGGCTTGCAGTCATTAGTGACAGGTTCTCCCACTATCGATAGTTTTTAATACATCAATGTCTACTGATCGATGGATTCTTCAAGTGTTCGACCTCAACACCTTTATTCACAGTTGTAAGAATGTACTCGGTGCCTTGATACCTACTTTCATTATTGGTAGTTTGTCTTGAATTTGTTAATGATACACATTAATGACTGATAATCAAATGAAGTCTCATTGTGTTCGACTTCAATCCCTCTATTCACATGATGTAGAATTTCACCTTTGGAGGATAGTGTAGAAGACATTCAGTTTATAGCAGTAGCTTTCATGAGTTGTTGCTATCGTTCATTGGACCAATACCTATATGACTTCAGTGATCATGGGATATCATATTGTACTCCATTGTATACAGATATCTTTAGATTGATTTTGAATTTTTTTTTCACTGGGCCTTGTTCATGACTATGACAGCCTATGGTATGTGTCTACTTTGTATTTCCTATTCATGGCCATGAGCAATTATTTGGTATATTTCCACATGGATCTGCGGTGTAATTCAAATTGGCACCCATGTGTGCAAATTTATTATGGATCGTAATATTCTCATGAGAAAATAACACTTCCAACTAAGTCTCCATTACTTCACTTCTGGGAATTATAATGTATTTCGGCCATCACAGATACTTCTCTGACCTCACACATTAGGAGGCATCTATTATAGCAAGTTTTTCATCACCCCATGCAACTTTCTTAGAGGACCTTTCCATTTCCCTATGTAGACTTGAAATCCCTTTTTGTACCTTACAGAGCCAAAAAATCATATTTTTACACATATACACGCCCTACCAGTTAGCCATTATGCGTATATGCAGGTTGCTCCATTAAAGTCTGTGTACATCGATTTTGGTGCTCAAAATTAAAATTGTGTCGGGTTTCCATGTGATGTCACGAGATCCATGATCCTTGACCTTCCATATATTGGAAACATTCTGACTTGTACCTTCAGTTCCATTTGAAGGCTATAAACTGGGCCATATCCAAACCATGGGGGGAGATAATTCAAATTTTGAGAGCAAAGATACTCTAGAGAAATTTCACTTCACATTGATTATGCATCCCTTTATCCTTGAAAGTTTGAACACATTGTTCAATCCCCAAGATCTTCCTTCTTTGATTGATAACCTGATTTTCTCATATATATGAGCTTTCCTTTAATGTAGGATTGAAGTGGTGGAGGCCTATCTAGAGGGACTTAGTTTCTCGGTTCTGATGTGTGTCAGCACAAAATTTTGTCACGTATACACTTTTGTTGGTCATTTTTAATATACATACTCTTTTTTCATCCAATTGATATCTTGCAAATATTTGAATTGTTATTCCATGGGTGTATTTATCATGAATGTTAATGGATTATGATATTTTATATGCTAACATTATATATTATCATCATATTCTTGCGTATCTTAGTTTTTGAGGACAAGTTGCAGGCATAAATCTTTGAGTTGCATTCTCAACGGTTGTCTTCATCGAATGTCCAGACGAGATAGGCTCTTTATCTTATCCTATTAGAATTTCATTTATATAACATACTTGGGATTAGAGTTTATTTTTTCATGTCATTTTGTATGTTGTACTTTACCCATTCCATAGAGTGATTTTCCTCGTAACAATAATGTCACTTGTCATACAACATCAAGCCCCTCAAGGATGAGGTACTATGTGATGTTTCCCCACTGGAAGTCTATGATGTTCTATTAGCCCAGCCATATATGTGGAGGTGTCATCGTTTTTATGAGTCTCGACCCCGCAGCGTTAGTGTTATTTTGGGGGGTCAGCCCTACAGGCTACTAGCGGTAGTTTCGACTATAGTATCGATGAAACAATGCAACAAAGTAATCCCTCATACTGAAAAATTTAGCCTATTCAGAACCTAGTCGAAGAGAAGGAAACTACAACCAATGCAACTTCATCCCAAGACCCTCCTATCTAGCAGAAGAAAATCAACAAAATTGTAGAAGAGCACCAATATATTCCTATTGCACCTACGGGGGTGCCTCCACACTGCCCAGACAAACCAAGCTATGATAAATCCCTTCATGTTATTCATTCTATTCATCTCATGTCTTCAGAAACAAATTCCTACCACACTAAGTAAGATCATGCATCCATATTGGTTAAACAGATCCAACCCCTCCAACAAAAGGTTCATAACATCCTTCAACAAGCTAAGCATGGAAGCTTCTGTTGGATTACTGAGAGGGGGGGTGAATCTGTAATAGAGAAATCTAATCCTTTTCAACCATATAATGCAAGTGTTATATCAATGTAGCATTATCATCCAATATTTGCAGAGTAAATAAGCAATGAACAATCATACACATACACAATACGCCAGTGTTTTTACGTGGAAACCCAAAGCGGGAGAAAACCACAAAATGATTTTTCTTATATTTCTTGAAGAATTACATTCATTGGAAGCACCAACATCCTTTGTTTTCCAACTGCAACTGGAAGGAGGCTCCAACCCCCTAATTTCTCAGGCTACAACCTAAGGTGAGATCCAATTCCCCAATTCTCTGGCTACAACCAAAAGGAGGCTACAACCCTCTAAGTTCTTTGGCTACAACCAGAAGGTGGCTACAACCACCTGTCCTTGCCCCGTCCAACCACCCTAATGTATAAGTAGAATGATGGAACCACTGTCACACTATCACTGTGAGATATACTATTGTAAACTTGTACCAATCAACCTGCACCAAACAACCTATACCAATAACCTGAACCATGCATCAACCTGTACCTCAACCTGTAATCAACCTGTACCATAAACAAGTGCATCAACCATGCACCAACATGTACTAAACAATCTGTAATCAACTTGTACCATAAAAAAGTGCATCAAACATGCACCAACCTATACCTAAACCTAAAAGCCTTCCTTAACTTTAACAACAAGAGACTATCATTTTCATCAAACTCTACTTTAGTCTCACATGACTAGTTTTGGATTAGTCAACAACCCTAATTTGAAATAATCATAACTATGTACCTGTAATGAATAAAGATCTAAAAATAGTACACAATTTTCTTCAGTGTGTTTTATGCAATTCCTTCATGTGTCACTTCTTGGAACCTCTTAGAAAAGGAGTTATATCAAAAATGGCATACCTTGTTGAATTCTATCTTATTCTAGAGAGCGAACTTGTAGAGCATACCCCGCACGAAATACTTGTTGTATGGATCTGAAAATTTTACACAGAATAATACAGACCGTACTTTAACCACCACATTTGGTCTTACTGAATTTGGATCTGTTATGAATAATTTATGATGTTTTTACCCAAAACACATGTTTTAGACTAGTTTCAGGACTTGCCACAAACCCTATTTTCCACAGAGTGTAACTCCAAAAATACAACGATCCACAAGATGAAATTTGTACCACAACTACTTGGATATGTTTCCTCAATGGCCTCTGAATTTCACAGTCTGAATCATTCTAGAAAAAACGTTATTGTGAAAATGGTGAGATGACCTGTAAATAACATACCTTAGAAAGCATCATCAAAATAATTTATCCTCCCTTGAATTTCAGCCTTCTTTACTTCACCTTCCCTCTAAAATTTGGCTTAGATATTCTTTGGTTACCTCAGTCACCTGTAGATACTCAATATTCTCAAGTGTGATTAAAATGAGAGAGCCTTTCCTCTTATTTATACTCTCCAAGTAGCTTCCTTAGAAGCATCTTCTAGGCCACTTTGTCCACATAGTCACCTATGTCCAACTTTTCCCAATTTACCACTTGTCCATGTATCCAATAGCCACTTGACCACTTAACCCATTTTCCTCATTTTAGGGTTAACCTTTTTATAACCACTTTCCATAATTAGAAATTTCTCTATTTACTTTATTATTTAAATAATCCTCCTTGACTTTGTCACTTCACATTATTATTTAAATAATCCTCCTTGACTTTGTCACTTCACTTTATTATTTAAATAATCCTCTTTGATTTTGTCGCTTCACTTTATTATTTAAATAATCCTCTTTGAATTTGTCACTTCACTTTATTATTTAAATAATCCTCTTTGACTTTGTCACTTCACTTTATTATTTAAATAATTTCTTCTTTGCAAGAACTTTGACTTCTTTGACCTTTTGGGGTTTCAAGCCAACCATATGAGGGTCCTTCAACTTCGTAAGGCCATAAATCTCAAACCGTGAGGAGTTATGTGACGTTCCACATACCACCGGAAATGGCATGAAATGTACTATCCATCTAGAATAGTCTTACCTAAAAATATATAAAAATGCATACCATTATAAATAAAACAAACTTGGTTCCATTACCCAAACATTTGTGCTACTAGACTTTCTTCAAGGGTTGACATCAATGACAACCAACCCAATTAATCAACAACTTCTTCAACAAGGTGAGCAACGCACCAACGTTCAAATTCAACAAAATCTTCCCCGGTGACATGATGCAATGGGGACCATTGCTTCATAATGGGGGAGGATTGATCTAGGTGGAAATCAGTGGCCACCCACTTATTCCATTGACTCAAACCATGGGTTTCCACCTTGGTAGTTTTTCTATAGTTTTTTGGGTCATGAACTTCCAGGGCCATTTTGAGGCCATCAACAAAGTTTTTTGGGCATTAAAACACCCAATTCGTTGAAAATGGAATGGTCTAGGCCGAAAACAATATGTACTCCTCGGCTAGACCTTTCTGAAGAGGTATAGAGTGCCCCAAATGAAGATCGTATGCAAAATTTAAGCCCTTGGCAAGTTGACGTACCAACTACCCCCATCGGTGTTAGAATATGATGGATGTTCTCATTTAACCATAGACAATATCACTATTGTCACCCAATGATAGGCCGAAGACACCCCTGAGCACCTTAACCTTGACAAAGAATTATTCTGGAAGCAAACCCTAGGCTAGATAGTCAAACAAAGGGTGGCGCACCTTTCTCCAAGGAGAGCGCACCAAGCAAGAGTAACGATATCTGATCAGAGTGTCCAAACCATAACCAAGAGATATTCCAAGCCAAAACCAAAATTTTCTAGTTGCAGCAGCTGCAACAACAACTCTCCTCCAAAATTGCGCACAAACTATCCAACTGCAGTGCGCACAGGTGTTGCCTTTGCAGTTATGAGAATACTGACCAGAATGAAGACTGGCCTTCTGTATTTATACTAATTCTGGTAGACTGCCTAGGCCGACTTCTCATTCTGGGTACTAATTATTTAGTATATAACATTTCCTTTAGCCAACTTCTTCTATTGGAGGCTAATAACCTAATACAAATCATTCTCTTAAGCTGACTTGTCTTCTAGGGTTATTAGCCAACTAATTAGGGTTTCTTCTTGCTTCCCAGAATATTCTATTCTTGTCAGGTTTACACGTGGAGGTTAATACCTCTCGCAGGTACCATAATATCAACACTCCCTCATAGGTAGGGAGGTATTGAAGGTAATGGTCTTGAGAACAAACATACTATTCACTTGGTAGCATCAACATAGTCATATAGATTATATCATGATTAGATCATGAGCACCATCATCACTATCAGTTTCATCAACTGCATCATCTCTCAAAACCATACTCCATCTGAGTAATCAGACATGATGCTGGATAAGTCACTCACTCCATAGAGTGACACAAGAAGCATTCTTATAATCCAAACATATGTCCTAAAAGAATAAATGTCCTGGACCATTTTTCGTTTGAGGAAACGTTGTCCATTGATCATCCATATAGCTGATAATCATTTCCAGCACTACCGATAGTCTTCAAGGCAATCAGAACAATGTCATTCAATAGAACACAACTGTGTCTATCCATAGTAGTACACAACTGCAATCCAGTGGTACACTGCCACACCAAGTAGCACACAGATACTTGATCACTGGCATATAGTCACAATTAGTGGAACACATCCACCACAATAATATACATATACCGTCCGGAGACATACAGACTCCAAAACATGTTGGAAGATTGATTGTTGTCATTGATGTCAACCCTAGTCATGGGTTTTGGACCGCAAGATTGATAAAGGTATTTGGACATGAAAGAAAATGCACATGCATATACAACACCCATGAATGGATAGTATACATCATGCTGTTTC
>ML792341.1:334646-365544 GCA_009831015.1 Picea engelmannii | reverse complement strand
CATATATTGTGCATGGTGTATTGTGGTGTATTGGTGTAACTCTTATACTATTGTTCATTGCTCATTGGATATAATTGAATGGTTTAAGTATAAGTTGAAAAAGTTTTTTAAATTGTACTTGATACTGATTCACCCCCCTCTCAATATTAACAAAACAATCATATCATCTGATATCAACCTACACAGAAAACATTGTTATGCTATAAATTGAATCATCTGGGTCATTCTTCCACTCACATATGTGAGATCTGGAAGAGAATCTACCCTAAGAAGGTCAAACATCAATGATGATCTATATGGACTATTCTTCTCAAGAAAGGAAGAATAATTGTCTCGATTTCTGAGCCTGGACCATTCACCTATCTAGGCCATTCCTCCAACACTAAACAAAGTGCAACCTAGAGAGAGTGAGTATTCCCTAGGGAATGTCTGTCCCTGATTGCTAAACCTGGACCATTCACCTATCTAGGCCATTCCTCCATCACTAAACAAAGTGCAACCTAGAGAGAATGAATCTTCCCTAGGGAATGATTGTCCGGACCATTTCCTAAGGAAATGACTGTCCTACTCCAACCTCCAAAACACACCATTCTTCGAAACTACTCACAATTGTGAGCTTCAAAAGAATGATTGTCTGGTGAGGCGGACCAATATTCTTGACCACTACTGAGAGTGACCGTCAAGAAGAGAGATTGTCCTAGACCATTCCCAATGTTGACCATAAGGGGAATCACTGTCTATAGTACATCAACAATCCATCGAGCCATTTTCATTATGAAAATGACCGTTTAATATGGACCATTTTCCGAACTGGAAAATGCCTATCCATCATAAATCTCAATTTCTGAACTGGAAAAGAACTGCTCATCCTGGACCATTTTTCAAACTGAAAAATGACTGTCCATAAGTTAATAACACATCAGTTATCCCTCCCAACCTGGGATTCATCTCTTCCTTTTTCAATAAGGAAGTCATCTCCACGAGCTCCAACTTGACTATGTAAACTCTTTCATCTTGGATAGAGGCTTTACCAAAATGTATGTGTATCTTCTCATCTATGGAGATATATATTGGAGAACCACCTTCTCTTTTCTGGGCTTCATCACAGAGAATGTAATGCTTGATCTCAATGTACTTCATCCTTTCTGAAACACTGGTTTTCTGAAGAATTCATATAGCTCTGATCACTACAATATATCATAGTTGAATTTAGCTCTTTTGTTTACTTCTAGCTCATAACATCGTGTCAAGGCTCAAACTGGAACATATCCATGTGGCACTTCTTATGTCATCATGAGAGTTTGTCATAGATTGGAAAACTATCATCCTTCAATTTTGAGTAATTATTCTGATACAATATCTCTATTATAGAAAGTTTTTTCCATGCTTTTGACGTGCATTGGAGGTTCTCCAGCAAGTTGTCTTCTTCCGTCTGTATGCAAGGGTCTCTTTCTGGTATACCTCAAAGCTTTGAGGTTTCTCTACATACACTCTTTGTTCAATTATTATGGAGAACAGTCTTGTATTCATCTGATGTAAACTCCAACCCATGGATATTGCGGACGATATAATGGCTCATGTGGATGAATGTTTGGTTTATTGGAACAAGCAATCATCATATTCTTCTCCCTCCATCTGGGAGAACCTCTAGTTCTGGATCTCGCAATGCTTGCACTCATAAGTCTTCCATACACTGTTCTTTATCACATCTTTCATTTACTCTATTTGATTTCTTTTAGTGAGTTCAGATCAGGATGGTAGCCTTTTGATCCTCGATACAATGACTGGTTGTTATGACTTTTCTTTCTCTCTTGGAATCTTTCATGTTCTTCCTCATGTTTCTCTTTATCTCTTAGGTCCATTGATTTTTCTATATATTCCATGCCCTGAATATTCCAAGTTCTTTCTTTCATCATAGGATCATGGACGTGGATGGAAAACTAGGGATACTTTGAAGCTTATTTTCAAAGAGGACTTCTTCTAAAGTCAAATTGAACATGTGCTACTTTTCATGGTTGCTACCATGGATAGATACTTCATCATCTTCAATGGATCATTAGGATTAGCTCCCTCCTAATCCTTGTTTCATGCATGAATGCATGCTCTTCTTTTGTAAATATATAATCATCTCCCTCCATCTAGCATTGTCCACACTTTCGTCTACATACTTATTACCTTCTGCAAAGTGTCATAAGTCTTTCTCCATTTTCCTCTTGATTGTTGACTTCTTTCTATGTTTAATTCTTCTAGGTTTCTTCAAGTTTGATTCTGATTTTTGCTTATCTTGCAGTTGTTACTTGTGTAATATATTCCATATGAATTGTTACCACGGGTTGTTGATGTACACCATCCTTTCATGTGTATTTCTTGACTTGTAGTCATCATGATAGAAATCCTTATCTTCTTGTTCTTCCATAGGTATAGTTTCTCTTTGAACATATTATCTTCTAAGAAATAGATATGCAAGATTGTTGGCACAGGGGAAGACCCAGGGTTCAACTCCAAGAGTGCACCAACAAGCCCTAACAACTGGCCCTTTTGGCAACACCTGTGAAGCAGATGCAGTCTCACTCGAAGCAACTATGGGGGGTTGCAGGACAGAGATGTCTACAACCAAGGGGAACATCAAGTGGATCTAATACCAAGACAATACAACATGCATATATCACTTATCATCTTAGATCTACTCCACACAACTGTATATCAGATCTATCAAGGAAATACAATAGCAGTATATCAATAATAAAGAACAGAACACCAATCACACATATGACAAAATATATACATGGTTCACGCTCTCTCTAGGGCTACGTCCACATAACTGTTCTTATAATATACTAGGATGAAGCATAGAGTTCTTATCTGTGCTCTCAGCTATTAGATCTTATTTATTCTCCTCTCTATCTCTCCCCTCCCTACGCATCCAGATGCAGGTTTGATCTTCGCACCTAGCTGAAGATCTTACAATACAAAATTCCCTTGTACTCAACACTTCTTTCTCACACAATATTACTCACTCGATCACACAATGATAAAGACAACAACAAAAGTCCTAATACCAAATCGACACCAACCCATCCCAGTTCCTTTAGACCTCTATTTATATATTACAATAGCTCACCGATATCCTTAGGCCAAAACCTAGGTGTCAAAACCCTAGATACCAAAACCCTAGTTGTCTAAAACCCTAGATCAACTTTAACCGCGTTGTCAGGGCTTTACCAACCTGTCTTTCCTTCCTTCTCACACGGTGCTCCAAAGAATCCAACGGTGGCTTTTTCTGCTTGCTGAGTTGTCCACGATCCTTCTTTCTTGTTGATCTATCATCCTTGATCTTCTCGTTCAAAGACTTTTTTCCTTTTACTTCGCTCCATCTTTTCTGCTCTTTTTCTCACTTTGACCCAGTAACAGTCACTGTGTCTTCCGCGCAGTTCGCATTATGCCTTTTCTTCGTTGATCTTCGCTTAATTCCATAAATAAGGGCCAATAGGCCCCCAATAGTCACCTATGACTCGTCCAGAGGCACTTCTGGTCTGACCTTTCTGTGTTACTTCAACTTCAGACTGCACCGAGCAACCTCTACTTTATGTTCGATGCCTCTTCTCCTTCCTTGTGCAGACTGTATTTTATGTGTTTCGTACCTAGTTTCAACTACACCTGGTACCTAGACCCTTTTCCTCATGATTTTACTTAGAGTTGTGGGGTAGCTGGTTGTCATAATACAATTTCAATCGGCTCTGATTCACTAATCCTTCCTTCCATTCTCCATTCAAAGTCTTCAACTGTGAAAATCCTCCTTCTGTAACATAGGTGACCTCATATGGCCCGAGCTAATGTGTTTTGAACTTTCCAGGATGTTTTATGAACTTACAGTCATATACCAGTACTAGATCGCCTTGTTTAAATTCCTTCTTCTTGATGTGTCTGTCGTGGTAGGAATTCTCTCTTTCTTTCTATACATGCTGATGGAATCCTGCAATAAATCGGTCTTCTTCTAGTTCGACCAACTGTGAAATCATTTCTCAAACAACGCCAGTGTCCTCCATATCTATAAAGGAAACAATTCTTAGGCTTGGTACCAAATATTCCATTGGGACAACAACTTCAAGACCATACACCAACTTAAAAGGGGTCTGCATTTTTAGATTCTTGCAAGTGGTTCTATAGGCCCATAGTACTGCTGGTACTCTTAAATCCCAATCATCCCTATTCAGACTGCAAATCTTTGTCAACATTGTCTCCAAGATCTTGTTGAATGCTTCCACTGTCCCATTTTCTTATGGATGGTAAGGCGTGCTCTTCTGATGGGGGATTGCAAATTCCTCAGTCAGGGATTCAACTGTTTTATTTATGAAATGTGTGCCTTGATCGCTCATAAGGATATTTGAGAATCCAAACCTGGTTATGATGTCATCAAATATAAAGCATGCAACTGTAGTTGCACTACAGTCCTTCGTTGCTCTTGCTTCATCCCATCTAGTCAAGTAGTCTCTCGCAGTAATTATGTACCTTGCTCCTGTGTGATTTCTTGGTGGGTTTATAGGTCCCACGAAGTCAATGGCCCATTGTCCCACGAAGTCAATGGCCCATTTATCAAATGCTTGTAGGGTCAAATGCGGTGCTAATTTCATTTCATCTCTTCTAGACGATTTCCCAACTCTTTGGCATACATCGCAGGCTTTGTAATACTCTTTAGCATCTCTTTGTAAGGTAGGCCACCAAAGTCCATCTCTAAGAACCTTCTGCGCAGTTTCTTTCCCTCTGTAATGTTCTCCTACAATGCCTTCATGAGCTTCTGCAAGGATCAATGGTCGTTCTACCTCCATAACACACCTTCTCAATATCTCTTCAGGTCCCATCTTGTATAGTTGTCCAGCTATAAGTGAAAAGTCTGCAGTGCGCACTACTAGTTGTTTCTTTTGTGGAATTGTATAATCGCTAGGTGCCATTCCTATTGATAGGAACTGGACTATTCCTACGAAGTGGTCATCAATATTTCTAATGGTCAGTAAATGTGCATCCGACAGTGCATTCTCCAAACTGGTCAGCCCTTTGCCATGTTCCAGCCTTGACAAGTGATCAGGACCTTTGTTCATTCTTCCTGGCTTTACTACATTCTCAAAGTCATATTCCTGAAATAACAGAATCCATCTGTATATTCTCCCCCACAACACTGGCTTGTTTACTAGGTATTTCAGCATGAAGTGATCAGTAAACATTTTAAAGTGTCCTCCCAACAAGTAGTGGTGAAATTTCTGCAGTGCATACACCATGGCTAACCCTTCTTGCTCAGTGGTGGTGTAATTAATATCAGTAGTTGATAGCTTCCTGCTAGAAAAAGATAACACTTCTCCTAAGGAAATAGAATATGCATTGACATGCACATGAAACTCCTTGCTCCAATCTGGGAAGACCAGAATAGGTGCAGTAACCATTTTCTGTTTCAGTGTGTTGAAGCTCTGATGGCATTCTTTTGTCCAACTAAACTAACAATATTTCTTCAAAATATTCTCTATTGGTGTTGTAATCTGGGCATATCCTTTAATGAACTTCATGTAGTATCTTGTGTGTCCCATCGTAGTGCTCAACTATTTGACTGAAGTAGGAGGGGGTAGATCAACTATCATGGAAGATTTAGATGGATCTACCAACAATCCCTGCTTGCATACAATATGACCTAACAACACTCTGAATGGTGAGAAGAAGATGCATTTCTTTAGATTCAAGGCAATTTGACACTGCCTGCATTTTTCCAACATTAGCCTTGGACATTCAATATGATTTTTCAATAAACTAAAAATAGTCCAATCATCAAAATATGCTTCTAGAAATTTATGTAGGAGCTCTTTGAATGCTTCGACCACCACCCTGGAAAAGATGGATGGGGAATTCTTTAATCCAAATGACATCACTGTATACTGGTAGGATCCCCATTCTGTTGAAAATGTGGTCTTATGGCGATCTTCCTTGACAATCTGGATCTGATGGTATCCTGAAAATCCATCCGTAAAAGAATATACTTCTTGGCCTCCCACATTATCTAACACTTTGTTAGTGAATGGTTTAGGGAAGGGGTCATGCAAAAAATAATCATTCATCTTCCTGAGATCTACATAGATCCTAATCTCTCATGTCTTCTTGTCTTGGACCACCATAGGATAAATCCACTCGGATTCTTCGACTGGTTCTATAATCCCTACTTACATCATTCTGTCAAGCTCAATCTTCACTTTCTCCTTATATTTAGGGTTCAATTTGTAGGGTCTCTATTTGACTGGTCTTGCATCTGGATTCAAAGGGATCTTTATATCTCCCATAGGCCCTTTAATAAACTTCATATCAGTGAACTTGGTTGGAAACAAGTCCCGATATTCATGCAGTAATTTTGTTATCTTGTCAATAGTAGCGACATCCCAGTAATCTCCAACATTTGCAAGCTTCGGTGTCTTTTCTATTCCAATATTGACCTTCTTGATCTTGATTGGCTATCCAATGAATGGTAACTCAACTCCTAGTCCTTCCACATCTCTCTGGCCTTCTGTTTCCATGATGTTCACCTTCCTAGGATCATCGTCTTCATCAACATTGATGTTGTAACAACCTTGCAGTTTCTGAAGGGGCACAATCCATTCATCCTCTTCTTGTTCAAAAGGAAGGCTAGAGGCCTCCTCAAATACTTTATGTATTACAATATGTAATTCTTGATCTACTAAAGGATATTGACTCTCAAATAAGAAGGTAGTTACAAAATTTTGAGTCATACCTTCCCAATCTATAGTGATGAGGCACAACTCTGCTTGAAGGTACCAGTTGATAGGGATTGTGTCCAACATGTTAATTAATTTGTGCACCCATTTCTCTTGAGGAATGTTGCTCCAGGATTCTTCACAACTTCTCACATGGTCCTTTGGACAACTTTGACCTGTATACTGAACTTCACAACCTTCTACTTGTGTTGAGAACTGTGCGGTCATCAGGGTACGACATTGTACCCATTCTGTAATGTTGTTTTTGTGTGTACCCCACCATCTTGCTGGTGTTTCTTTCAAAGCCTCATCCATTGCCAACAATCTCTGTTGTGTTGGTACATTTTCTTCAAAGTCCTATAAGAAGGCTTCTAATGGATTCAGACCATCAAAGTTGGGTAGGTTACTTATTGTTGTGTCGATCCAGCGGACTTCTCTGGTTAATCTAGCACATCTCCTTGTAGATAGTTCATACATTTTGTTCTGCCAGTTCTCCAGTGCTTCTTCTAAATCTGATGAACATGAATTGTCACTTTGCTGACTTAGGTTCCCATTAGCTGTAGGATTAATATAATCCCGCTGTCTAGCAGTTAGTTGTATATGTTTTCCAATTCATATGCGTGGTCTTCTTCTCTGATAGGTTTTGTGTATTGCTGACCTTCATTTGGATCTAGAGGTGCAATGAACGTAAGGCATTCTCTTTCAAAAGTCATACATATTTTATTTAAATCAACCAAAATGGAATTGTTGAAAGCCAAATCAATTCCTAACAGGGCAGGGTAAGGACAATTGTCATCAACTATCTCAATTACCTCAAAATATGCAAACGTCCTTACTCCGTCGATGTCCACAAGGACATGTTCCAATCTGCCAAAGGGGATTATTGCTTTCTTATTAGCCATCCTAAGCCTGATGAGGGAATAGATTAACTTTGTTTTTCCCATCAGTGCCCAGGTCTGCTTCGTCATGGCATTGACCTCCGACCCTAAGTCGATGACCACATAGTCTATATCATACTTTCCAATCTGAGCATTCAAGTGTAGTTCCTTATTTTTCCTCCTCTTTTTGGCGATTTGGTGTACTACCCTATTCAACACGGGTTCTATCTTTCCTAGCTTATACTGTCTGATTAAATTTTGTATCTCTTGTACAACGCTCTCATCCTGAATCAACTTAATACAAGTATATAAAAGTTCCATGAGCTTGCTTACCTCTTTTCCTTCTTTTGGTGAAGCAGACTGATCAAATTCCAGAGGAATTCCATATTCTCTTAATTTTGGTTGTGTCTTTGAGTAAGAGCCTTGGTCTGCTTTGAACTCTTTTCTCGCCTCCTCAAATATTTGTCTTTCTTTCTTTGCATCAAAAGTTTGGGTCTTCTTTGTAGCTTTCTTAACTCTTGAGTCTTCCGTAGTATTTCCTTGGGTCATTATGTCTTCTCCTCTAACAACGCCTCCTCTGGTGATAACATCGACTCTAGGGTCTTCTCCGCGAGGTTCAACATATATCATTTTCACTTGCGGGTTCTGCTGAGGTCCTCGTCTTTCCTTAAGCTTAGCTAGAAGCATAGGACAATCTTCTATAATGTGTTCGAAGAAACTACAATAGTTGTAAGTAGTTCAAGGGTTATGACAGTCCCTTGCTAAGTGTCCTGGTTGTGCGCAGTTGTAACAGATGATCTGCCCTCGGCCTCGACCCATTCCTCGTCCTCGTCCTCTTCCTCTAAATCCACAACGCATATTCAAGTTTCCTCTCCCAGGGGAGTTATACTACGTAGTGTTTCCTTCTTGTTTTACTTCGCCTTGAATTTTGTATATGTCTCTTGACATTTCATGCATGAGATCATAAGCCCTACAGTCCCTATCATCATGCCCCATGAACTTACATAACGTGCAATACAAATTTTTGGGTGTTTGAACATACTTTTGCATGTAATAGCACTCACCAGTGCGATGTCTATTTCTGCATACCTTGCACCAGGGTAAGGTGACTTGCTTCAAAGGGATCAGAGCTCCAGAGGCCAAGTATTCATGGAATAGGGGACAATGTTCCTTGTCATGGCCTTCTGATCTACATCTGACACACCAGACGTCTTCTCTTTTATCTTTTCCCTTGTCTTTTTTCATATCTTCGACTTGCAGAGACAAACTATTTAGCTAACTCAAGATTTGACTCATACCTGAACTGGATTCTCCGATAGGGGTTGATTCTAGCTTCATGGAGATTTCTAGTGCCTCAACCTACGAAGAAATCTTTTGTTGCGTTAGAGGAACTCTGATGAACTCTGATGTGTGGTAAGAGGGTAGCAAAGAACCATTCTTTTTTTTGCTCATCTAGGATCTGGAAAGTAAATCAGCCTATTAAGGACTTGAATCTTTGATCGAATTACCAAATGGGTTCGGCTACCTTTGTATTGATCTCTTTCAACTCTGTAATACATTATGATTCCGATTTGTGTTTCTTGAATTCTGCAATCAACACATTCTTGATCTGATTCAACGACTTAGGTTGTACAAGTCCTTGGACAAGCTTTATGTACCATCTCAGTGCACGATCCCTTAGGGTAGTACTAAACTGGGTTCTTTTAACAGCTTCGTCGGTGACATTTTTAATAGTCCATATGTCTTCACATAGGAACTAGTGTTGATCAGGGTCTTCAGAACCATCTCCCCTAAAAATAGGGAGCCTCATCTCATTTGCCATAGATATTCCTAGGGTTCCTGACTAAGTATGTGGTGGACTACTAGTGACAGTGCTTTGAACGCTCTGGTGGCTTGGATTACTCTGATTTCTTAATGCTACTAAATCAATATGAGGGATAATAGTACTTACTTCATCAGTCTGCACGGTTCCTGAAGTTTCAATCTCTTCCTAGCGAGGCTCTTCAACTTTCCCTTCCTCTACCCTAGCGGGTTCTGAATGCTCTTCGTCTATCAGATATACCTCTTCTCCACTATAGAAACCCTCGTCCCCATAGTTCTGCTTAAATAAGTTCGCAAGGTGAAATTCTCTAAACTCTCTCCCACTGTGCATATGCCCAACTTCTGTGTCATTGTCACTATCCAAATTCTTGAACATTAGCTTTTTCAAATCTGACCAATCTACTGTATCTTCAAGATGTTCTTCTCATGAAATAACATCTTGATTCTCAACTTTATAAAGTGTAAAAAATTTCCTCTGGGTCCCTTGAAGAAATATCTCTCGGCTTGGCTATATGACTTTACTATTTCAACAACAAACTCGATGATGTACCCTCCAATGGTTCTATCAAACCAGTGATCTACTGCTCGAGATACAATGTTATCAACTCTCATGACCTTCTTGATCAACAACGACATCCAAACCACATGAGGTCTAGATATGATCTCAAACTGGGTATCTGCTAACCTATCTAACCACTCATATGGCTCCTGATGGATCCCTCCAAAGAAAATCTTATGTATATCAGTAAAGATATATTTCTCCAACCAATCCTTTGTGCTAAGATTAGGGTTCGTGTTATGGGCTTCAACGAAGTACTTTTCTTGATCCTCTATCCACTTTTGAGTCTCTGTCTTTGATGGAAACCACCTTGACGTTCCCTCAACAAGATTCTGGTCCCGACAACAGAACCATTTGTTGGCACAGGGGCAGACCCAGGGTTCAACTCCAAGAGCACACCAACAAGCCCTAACTACTAGCCCTTTTGGCAACACCTGCGAAGAAGATGTAGTCTCACCCGAAGTAGCTATGGGGGGGTTGCAGGACAGAGATGTCTACAACCAAGGGGAACATCAAGTGGATCTAATACCAGGACAATGTAACATGCATATATCACTTATCATCTTAGATCTACTTCACACAATTACAGATCAGATTTATCAAGGCAATGCAATAACATTATATCAATAACGAAGAACAGAACACCAATCATACATACAACACAAGATATATGTGGTTCACCCTCTCTCTAGGGCTACATCCACATAATTGTGATTATAATATATTAGGATGAAGCATATAGTTCTTGTCTGCGCTCTCAGCTAGAAGATCTTCTTTCTTCTCCTCTCTATCTCTCCCTGCCCTGCGCACCCAGCTGCAAGGTTGATCTTTGCACCGAGCTGAAGATCTTACAATATAGAAGACTCTTGTACTCAACACTTCTTTCTCACACAATCTTACTCACTCGATCAAACAATGATAAAGACAACATCAACAATCCTAATACCAACTCGACACCAACCCATCCTAGGTCCTTTAGACCTCTATTTATATATTACAATATCTCACTGACATCCTTAGGCCGAAACCTATGTGTCAAAACCCTAGATACCAAAACCCTAGGTGTCTAAAACCCTAGGTCAACATGACCCGCGTTTCCAGGGCTTCTCCATCTTGTCTTTCCTTCCTTCTCGCGCGGTGCTCAAAATCATCTAACAGTGGCTTTTTCCACTTGTAGAGTTGTCCATGATCCTTGTTTCTTGTTGATCTGTCATCCTCGATCTCCTCGTTCAATGAATTGCTTCTTTTTACTTCGCTCCATCTTTTCTGCTCTTTCGATCACTTCGACCCAATAACAGTCACTGTGTCTTCCGCGTAGCTCGCATTCTGCCTTTTCTCCCTTTATCTTTGTGCACTTCCATAACCAAGGGCCAACAAATATATGTACAGAAAACATGGTATCTACAAGAACTATGAAGAGTATTGTTACCTTGCCTTTAGAATAAGAAGTTTGTTTTGTCCTTCTTGATCTTCTTTGTGGGTTCCCTTTCTTCGGCAACTGAAGCTTCATGTGTTTCCTTCCTTTTTTTTAGCTCGGGACAATGATTCTCGTAGTGACCACATTTTTGACAGTCGAAGCATTGTATTTTTGACATATCTTTCTCTTGATCTAGCTTCTTCCTTGAGCCAAACTTCCTTTTATTCCTAAAATGCTTGAACTTTGCTATGAAGGCTTGATCATCGTATTTATTTTGGGGTTTCTCTTTTGCACCGATCCTTGATTCTTCTTGTGCACAACAAGTCCAAAGTTCTTCAAATGTAGGATACCCCTTCCTTGTGTTCATGCTTGCGGAAAATTCATCCCATGTATTGGGAAGACCATTGAGTACTATATTTACCAGTTCCTTCTCTGAGATGATTTCTTCAATGGCTTGTAGTTGATCTCTTAACTAATATATTCTTACAAAGTATGATGTTATGTTGTCATCATCATTCATCTTCATGTCATGGAGCGCATTCTTCAGACTCATTACTTATCCAATGTTTCTGACTGAGAAGAGGTTTGTTAGGGCCTCATACATCTTCTTAGATGAATCAAGATGGGAGATGTAGGGTATCAAGTGGTATTTTATAGAATCCACCATGATACTCATGGAATTAATGTAATTGTCTTTGAAATCCTCCATAACTGCAACGTTCTGTGGTTCCTTCTCTTTTCCTTATTCAAACTCTGGTTCCACAATCTTTCCTTTCATGATATCCAACACTTTATTCTTGGAAAGGATGAGATAAATCCTTTTCTTCCATGCTCTGAAGTTAGAATCCCCTTCTAACTTTTTTTTTGACTTCATAGAGTAATTCATGGCTTCTCTGACCTGGTCAACCCTAGATTTGACTAAAAATTCAAACTTGACGTCTTAGCTTGTTGAGAGTACCAAGAGGTGTGCTAGGCTAGGGCGCAATAGTCTATCCAGAAATTATGTCAATCCCTTCACTTAAGGTGCCTCAACAAGAGGGTTAGGGTTTCTGCAACTGCACCTATTAGTAACCCTAGTGACAATGCTTTAATAACTGCTCCTGCTAGAAACCCTAGCAACAATTTTTCAACGAGCTTAGTATCCTTATGTATATGCTCCCTTCTAGTGGTTAGACTGAATGAAGGAGGTGTTGGTCCATAACCTGTTATAATATGATGGATTTGATCGTTTAACCATAGACAATATCACTATTGTCACCCAACCATAGGCTGAAGCCACCCTCGAGCACCTTAACCTTGACAAAGAATCATTCTGGAAGAAAACCCTAGGCTAAATAGCCAAAAAAAGGGTGGTGCACATTTCTCCAAGGATAGTGCACCAAGCAAGAGTAACAAGAGCTAATCAGAGAGTCCAAACCATAACCAAGAGATAGTCCAAGACAAAACCGAAATCTACTAGTTGCAGTAGCTGCAACAACAACTCTCCTCCAAACTTGCGCACAAACTGTCCAACTGTAGTGCACACTAGTGTTGCCTCTACGGTTCTAAGAATACTGACCATAATGAATACTGGCCTCCTGTATTTATACCAATTCTGGTAGACTGCCTAGGTCGACTTCTCATTCTGGGTACTAATTCTTTAGTATATAACATTTCCTTTAACCGACTTCTTCTCTTGGAGGATAATAACCTAATACAAGGCATTATCTTGAGCCGACTTGTATTATAGGGTTATTAGCCAACTAATTTGGGTTTCTTCTTTCTTCCCGAAATATTCTATTCTCGTCAGGTTTACACGTGGAGGTAAATACCTCCTACAACTACCATAATATCAACAATTAGGGCCCGCAAACCTTTTGGCGTTTCATCATCCGGGGTTATCGTTTTGGATTTTATTTATGTTAAAAATGTCTCTAGAGCCTCATTGTAATCATAATCATCTTCTTGCAAATGAGAATATCCATCACATCTCTTCTCAGAGATAACTTCCACCATTCTAGCTAGTCATTCACTCTGTAATTTTACAAATTATGTAAATTCTTTTAGTAATAAAAAATGTGCATTACTATATATTTGTGTTTATTGCAATATTTATGTGTATCTCATAATATCTATGTATATTTCATTGTTATATATCTTCATTTCATTCTCAAAATGATATGAATCAATGGTATCAGAGCAGGCTACTCCTTTTCATTTCTTGTGCATGTCCCCGACGAGGTAAGGATATAGAGAGTTGGTTCTCGAGCTAGTTTCCCTTGCAGATAATCTCTCTCGCTATCCCAAGCGACCTCCCATGGCTGAAGAGAATAGGAATGAGGCAAAAGAAGATCCCATTAATTTGTTTCTCACGGAAGCCCTCATGCAACAGAGGAACGAGATGTTGGAGAATTTTTCCCAAATCCTTCAAATATTGCTGACAATAAAAGGTTCTTCTTTGTCAAGTAGGAGACACTACCACATTCAAGGTACAAGTTATTTTTTATATTCTTGTATTTGAAGGTTAGATCAATGCAGATTCTTTGGAAAAATGGTTAAATTTGCTAGAAGGCTATTTCTCTGTTCACAATTTTTCCGCAAGAGAAAAGATCACCTTTGCACTCCTTAAGGCTCTCCCCCATGTCAAACATTGGTGGGAAACTTACTAGGAGCCAAATTCCACAGAGGAGTCTAGAAATATTTGGGGCCGATCCCACTTGGGATTTTTTTATGGATGTGGTGAAGGAACAATATTACCCCGTGGGAATATATGATGACCAATACATGAGATGGACCACGCTACATCAAAATCGAGACCAAACAATGTCAGATTTCAAAAATACCTTCCATACCTTGCACACCAATATGGTTATCAAATACTCTGAGCGACATCTGGTTCTGAAATACCGCAGGGCTCTACATAGTTACATCCAAACCGAAATGGAGTTTATGTACATCTCATTATTGGGAGCCTCTTATAGATATGTTGTCAAAATCGAGCATAAATTTAAGCAACAGAACAAGCAGGAATCTGGGTCTGCAAATATACAACAACCAAAGTATGGTAAAGGAATCCCTAACTCATAGAATAGTGAAACTCAAAAAACCCAATCCAATACACAGGAAAAGAAGGGAAATGAGAAGATGAAGAAGGACACTAGGAAGTGGTGCGACTTCCACAAAGGCCCTTGGAACAACACTGATGAATGTCGCTCGAAAAAATCATTGGTAGCCAAGATCAAAGAAACATATCCAAGCCTTGATTCAGACTTTTATTTAGAAAATAATAAAAGGAGATAGATAATTGATGAAAAACCCATTTCCATTATCACGACCGCAACAATCCAACCAAAAGAACAAGAGGATTCCTAGGAGGGGGAGCACCTTTCCCATTCACATATGTGGGTGAAGGGGACCTTGTTGAATTTTATTGTTGATAGAAGAATCCATAATAAACTCATATTAGCAGAGGTCGTCAAACATTTCGGTTTTCCAACAATACTACACCCGTAACCAAACAACATCGAATGGCTCCACTAGGGAAGTGATCTTCATTTCAGCCAATAGTGTCGCCTGTCATACGACATCAAGATCTTCAAGGATGAAACACTTTGTGGTGATTCCACACTAGAAGTTTGTGATTTTCTTTTATTCCAACCATATATGTGTAGGTTTCATGCGTTTTATGATTCTTGACCCCGTAGTGTCATTGTTTCTCTGGGGGATCAGCCCTACAGGATACCATAGGTAGTTATGAATACGACATCGACGAAACATTGAAGCAAAGTAATCTCTCATACCACAATAATTATCATCTACACAACCTATTCAAAAGAGGACACTAAAACCACGTCATCCTTGTCCCAAGACCCTCCTATATAGTAGAAGCAAATCAAAAAATTGTAGAAGAGCACCAAGATATTCCTACTGCACCTACGAGGGTGCCTCCACACTGCCTAGTCAAACCAAGTTATGATAAATACCTTCATGTTCTTCATGCTACATATTGAACAAGATATTCCTACCAAAATTAGGAAGATGATGCATCCATATTGGTTAAACAAATCCAACCACTCAAACAATAGGTTCATAATAACCTTCAACAAGCTAAGCAGGGCAACTTCTTCAACAAGGGAAGCTACTCACCAAGGTTCATATTCATAAAAAGATTCCTCGGGGACTTGATGCAATGGAGACCATTTCTTCCTAAAGGGGAAGGATTGATCCAGGTGGAAATAAATGGCCACCCATATATTCCTTTGGCTCAAAACATGGGTTTCCACCTTGGAAGTTTTTCTACGGTTTTGGGGGTCCTGAATTTTCGGGGCTGTTTTGAGGCCCTAAATGACATTTTTTGGGAATGAAAGTGTCAAAAATAGAATTAATGGCATGGTATGGGCTGAACGAAGTATGTATTCCTTGTCTATACCTTCTCAACGAGGTATATCATTCCCCAAATAGATATGGTATGAAAAATTTACACCCTTGGAAAGTTGACGTACAAACCACCCCCAATGGGGCCCACAAACCTTTTGGCATTTCATCTTCATGGATTAGTGTTTTGGATTTTCTTTATGTTAAAAATTCCTATAGAGCCTCATTGTAATAATCATCATATTCTTGTGAATGAGAATATACATCACATCTCTTCTCAGAGATAAACATCCACCATTCTAGTGAGTCATTCACTCTGAAATTTTACAATTTTTGTTCATTCTTTTAGTAATAAAAATTGTGAATTACTATATCTCGGTGTTTATTACAATATTTCAGTGTATCTCGTACTATATATGTATATTTCATTGTTATATATCTTTCTTCATTTTGTTCTCAAAATAATCTGGATTAGTGGTTTCAGAGAAGAATACTCTTTTTCATTTCTTGTGCATGTATGTGACACTGTCAAGATATAGAGAGTTGGGTCTCGAGCTATTTTTCCTTGAGGATAACCACTCTCACCAGACCAACCGAACTCCCATGGAGAGAAGAGGAACAAGGGATTAGGATATCCCATTAATTTATTTCTCAAGGAATCCCTTGCACAATAGAGGAACACGATGTTGGATAATTTTTTGCAAATCCTTCAATGATTGTTGACAATAACAGGCACATATTCATCAAGAAGTCTCTTTGGAGACCCTACCCCATTCAAGGTACAATTTAATTTTGATATTCCCATATTTGAAGGTCATATGGATGCATATGCTTTGGAAAAATGGTTAAATTTTCTAGAAGGTTATTCCTTTGTTCACAATTTTTCCGACTGAGAAAATATCACCTTTGTGCTCCTTAATTCTCTCCCCCATGTCAAACATTGGTGGGAAACACACTGGAATAAAAATTACACAGAGGAGTCTGGAATATTTGGGGTTGAGCCCACCTGGTATTTTTTTATGGATGTGGTGAAGGCGAAATATTACCCTGTGGGAAAGTATGATGAATAGTACATGAGATGAATTGAACTGCATCAAAAGTGGTACAAAACAGTGTCAGATGTTATGTTAGGCTATCAGAGGCACTATGTGATGTTTCCCCACTGGAAGTCTATGATGTTCTATTAGGCTATCCATATATGTGGAGGCATCATGTTGTTTATGAGTCTTGACCCCGTAGTGTCATTGTTACTTTGGGGGGTCAACCCTACATGATACCATAGGTAGTTCTGAATATGGTACATACAAAACAATGCAACAAAGTAATATCTCATATCAGAAAAATTATCGTCTTCACAACCTAGTCATAAGATAAGGAAACTACAACCACTTCAGCTTCGGCTGAAGACCCTCCTATCTACTAGAAGCATCTCAACAAAATTGTAAAAGAGCACCAAGATATTCGTACTGCACCTACGAGGGTTCCTCCACACTACCTAGTCAAACCAAGTTATGATAAATCCCTTTATGTTCTTGATGTTGCATCTTGACCAACATAGTCCTCCCACACTCAGGAATATCATGCAACCAAATTGGTTAAACATATCCAACCACTCAAACAACAGGTTCATAAGAACCTTCAACAACCTAAGTAGGGAAGGTTCTTCAACAAGGCAAGCAACTCTTCAAGGTTCAGATTCAACAAAATATTCCCTGGGACTTGGAACAATGGAGACCATTTCTTACCAAAGAGATATGATTGATCTAGGTGGAAATCGGTGGCCACCAAACTATTCCTTTCGCTCGAAACATGGGTTTCCACCTTGGCAGTTTTTCTATGGTTTCTTGGGTCCTGAATTTCCAGAGTCGTTTTGAGGCCCTGAACGATGTTTTTTAAGCACAACAATGCCCAAAATATATTTGATGGCATCATATGGGCCGAACAGAGTATGTAATCCTCAACTAGACCTTTATGATGAGGTATATAATTCCCCAGATGAATATTGTATGCAAAAGTTACGCCCTTAGGGAAGTTTATGTACAAACTAACCCTAATGAGGCTCACAAAACTTTTGGCATTTCATCTTCTGGGGTTAGGGTTTTGGATTTTATTTATGTTAAAACGGCCTCTAGAGCCTCATTGTAATAATCATCATATTCTTATGAATGAGCATAGCCATCACATCTCTTCTCAGAGATAAGATGCCACCATTCTAGCGAGTCATTCACTTTGTAATTTTACAGTTTCTATACATTCTTTCAATAATAAAAAAATTTCATTACTGTATCTTGGTGTTTATTGCAATATTTTTGTGCATATCACAATATCTCTTTATATTTCATTGTTATATCTCTGCCTTAGTTTCGTTCTCAAAATAATTTGGATCAGTGGTATCAAAGGAGGATACTCTTTTTCGTTTCTTGTGCATGTATCTGACACGATCAGGATATAGATACTTGGGTCTCAAGCTAGTTTCCCTTGAGGATAACCAATATTGCTAGCCCAACTGGCCTCCCATGGAGATAAGAGAAACTAGGTATTATAATATCCCTTTAAGTTGTTTCTCACGAAAGCCCTCGCTTAACAGAAGAATGAGATGTTGGAGATTTTTTCGCAAATCTTTCAACGATTACTGACAATAACAGGTGCATCTTTTTCAAGCAGTTTCTTTGGAGATGCTACCCCATTCAAGGTACAAGTTAATTTTGATATTCCCATATTTGAAGGTCATATCGATGTGGATGCTTTGGAAAAATGGTTAAATTTTCTAGAAGGTTATTCCTTTGTTCACAATTTTTATAACAGATAAAAGATCACCTTTTTGCTCCTTAAGGCTCTCCCCCATGTCAAACATTGGTGGGAAACTTACTGAGAGAAAAATTCCACAGAGGAGTCTGGAATATTTGGCGTTGATCCCACTTGGTGTTTTTTTTATCGATGTCGTGAAAGATAAATATTAACCTTTGGGAAAATATGATGACCAGTACATGAGATGGACCACACTGCATCAAAAGAGGGACCAAAAAGTGCCATAGTTCATAAATACCTTCCATACCTTGCACACCAAGCCGGGTATCAAAGAATCTAAGTGACATTTGGTTCTAAAATACCATGGGGCTCTACACAGGTACATCCAAACTGAAATGGAGTTTTTGGACATCTCAACATTGGGATCTAATTATACATATGTTGTCAAAATGGAGAAGAAATTTAAGCAACAGAACAAGAAGTAATCTGGGTCTGTAAATCTGCAACAACCAAAGTATGGTAAAGGAACCCCTAACTCACATAAAATTCAACCTCAAGACAACCAATCCAAGCCATAGGAAAAGAAGGGAAACAAGAAGACAAACAAGGAAACTAGGAAGTGGTGTGATTTCCATAAAATCCCTAGGCACAACACGGATGAATGTGGTTCGAAAAATTCATTGGTATCTGAGATAAAATAAATAGAGTTGAGCCTCGACTTAGAATCTAATTCAGAAAATTATAAAATGAGATAGATAATCGATGCATAACCCATTGCTACTTTCATGATCGCAACAATCCAAGAAGAAGAACTAAAGGATCCTGAGGAGGGGGAGCGCCTTTTCCATTCACAAATGTGGGTGAAGTGGACCCCGTTGCATTTTATTGTTGATAATGGAATCCAGAAGAGATTCATATTAGCAGAGGTGGTCAAGAAGTTGGATTTTATGACAACAACACACCGACATCCATACAACATTAGATGGCTCCGCCAGGGACGTGATCTTTTTGTCAGCCAACAGTGTCACATGTCATACGACAACAAGCCCTTCAAGGATGAGGTACTGGGTGATGTTTCCCCACTAGAATTTTGTGATGTTATTTTAAGCCAGACATATATGTGGAGGAATCATGCTTTTTATTAATCTTTACCCCATAGAGTCATTGTTACTCTGGGGGGTCATCCCTACAGGGAACGAAAGGTAGTTCCGACTATGGTACCAATGAAACAGTGCAACAAAGTAATCTATCATACCATAAAATTTATCCTCCTCACAACCTGGTCATAAGAGAGGGAAACTGCAACCACTGCAACCTCATCCCAAGACCCTCCTATCCAATAGAAGAAGATCAACAAAATTGTATAAGAGCACCAAGATATTCGTACTGCATCTTCGTGGGTGCCTCCACACTGCCCAATCAAACCAATTTATAATAAATAGCTCCATGTTATTCATTCTACATCTTCACCAACATATTCCAAACACACTAATAAATATCATGCAGCCATATTGGTTAAATAGATCCAACCCATCCAACAACATGTTCATAACAACTTTCAACAACCTAAGCAAGGCAAATTCTTCAGCAAGGAAAGTAGCTCACCAAGTTTCATATTCATCAAAATATTCTTTGGGGACTTGACGCAATGGATACCATTGCTTCCTATGGGGGGATGATTGATTGAGGAGGAAATCAGTGGCCACCCATCTATTCCACTGGCTCAAAACATGGGTTTCCACCTTGACGATTTTTCTACATTTTTTCTACCATTTTGAGGGCCTAAACGACGGTTTTTGGGCATGAAAACGCCCAAACGATAGCTGAAGGCATGGTCTAGGATAAAACAAATATTACTCCTCATTTATACCTTTCTGTCAAGGTATGGAACACCCCAGATAGAGATCATATGCATAATTTACGCCCTTGGGAAGTTGACATAACAACTACCCCCATTGGGGCCCACAAACCTTTTGGCATTACATCTTCCGAGGTTAGGGTTTTAGAATTTATTTATGCTAAAAGGAATATAGAGCCTCATTGTAATCATCATCATATTCTTGTGAATGAGTGTAGCCATCATGTCTATTCTCAAAGATAAGTTGTCACCATTCTAGCAAGTCATTCACTCTGTAATTTTGTAGTTTCTGTACATTCTCTCAGTAATAAAAATTGTGCATTACTGTATATATGTGTTTATTTCAATATTTATGCGTGTCTCACAATATCTCTTTATATTTCATTGTTATATCTCTTCCTTCATTTTGTTCTCAAAATAATCTGGATCATTGGTATCAAAGAAGGCTACTCCTTTTCATTTCTCGTGTATGTCCCCGACGAGCTCAGGATATAGAGATTTGGGTCTCGACCTAGTTTCCCTTGAGGATAAATTCTTTCTACATCCCAAATGGCCTCCCATGGCAGAAGACAAGAGGAACAAGGGAGAAAAATATCTCATTAAGTTGTTTCTCACGAAATCCCTCGCACAACAGAGGAATGTAATGTTGCAGAATTTTTCCCATATCCTTCAACGATTACTGACAATAGAAGACACGCATTCATAAAGCAGTCACTTTGGAGACGCTACCCCATTCAAGGTATAAGTCAATTTTAATATTCCCCCTTTTGAAGGTCATATCGATGTGGATGCTTTAGAAAAATGGTTAAATTTGCTAGAAGGTTATTTATTTATTCAATTTTTTTCCAACAGTGAAAAGTTTACCTTTGAGTTACTTAAGGCTCTCCTCCATGTCAAACATTAGTGGGAAACTTACTAAGAGAAAAATTCCACAGAGGAGTCTGGAATATTTGGGGTCGATCCCACTTGGGATTTTTTTATGGATGCGAACAAGGAGCAATATTACCTTGTGGTAAAATATGATGATTGGTACATGACATGGACCAAGCTTCATCAAAAGCGGGACCAAATAGTGTCGGATTTCACAAATACCTTATATACCTTGCGCATAAATTTGGGTATCAAAGACTCTGAGCGACATCTGGTTCTGAAATATCACGAGGCTCTACACATGTACATCCAAACCTAAATAGAGTTTATGGACATCTCATCATTGAGAGTCACTTATAGATATGATCTCAAAATCGAGCATAAATTTAATCCACAGAACAAGAGGGAATATGGGTATGCAAGTTCGCAACAACCAAAGTATGGTAAAGGAAACCCTAACTCATAGAACAATCAACCTCAAGATATACAATCCAAGACATGGGAAAAGAAGGGAAACGAGAAGATGAAAAAAGACGCTGGGAAGTGGTGCAACTTCCACAAAATTCATTGGCACAACACCTATGAATGTAGATAGAAACAATCATTGGTATCCAAGCTCAAATAAACATAGTCGAGGCTCGACTGCGACTATGATTTAGACAATAATAAAAGGAGACATATAATTGATGTATAACCCACTGCTATTCCTGTGACCACAAAAATACAACCAGAAGAACCAAAGGATCCTGAGGAGGGGGATCACCTTTTCAATTCATAGATGTGGGTGAAGGGGACCCCGTTGCATTTTACTATTGATAGAGGAAGCTAGAAGAACCTCATCTCAATAGAGTTCGTAAAATAGTTTGATTTGTCGACAACACCACACCTGCAACCATACAACATTGGATGGCTCCACCAGGGATGTGATCTTTGTGTCAGCCAACAATATCGCTTATCATACGGCACCAAGCCCTTCAAGGATGAGGTAGTGTGTGATGTTTTCCCACTGGAAGTCTATGGAATTATATTAGGCTAGCCATATATGTGGAGACATCATGATGTTTATGAGTCTCGACCACGTAGCATCATTGTTACTCTATGGGGTCAGCCCCATAGGATACCTGAGGTAGTTCTGACTACGGTACCGATGAAGCATTGCAACAAAGTAATTTCTCATACCGAAAAATTTAGCCTCTTCACAACCTGGTCAGAGAGAAGGACACTGAAACCACTGCATCTTTGGCCCAAGACCCTCCTATCCTGTAGAACAAGATCAATAAAATTGTGTAAGAGCACCAAGATGTTCCTACTACAACAACGGGGGTGCCTCCACACTGCCCTGTCAAACCAAGTTATGATAAATCCCTTCATGTTTTGCATGCTGCATCTTCACCAAAAGATTCCTCCTACACTCAGGAATATCATGCAGCCATATTGGTTAAACATATCCAACCCCTCCAACAATAGGTTCATAACAACCTTCAACAAGCTAAGCAGGGCAGCTTCTTCAGCAAGGCAAGCAACTCACAAAGGTTCAGATTTAGCGAAATCTTCCCCAAGGACTTGACGCGATGGAGACCATTACTTCCTAAGGAGGGAGGATTGATTCAGGTGGAAATCAATGGCCACCCACCTATTCCACTGGCTCAAAACATGGGTTTCCACATTGGTAGTTTTTCTACGGTTTTTCGGGTCCAGAATTTTTGGGGTCGTTTTGAGGCCCTAAACGACATTTTTTGGGTACGAAATTTCCAAAATGATTTTAAAATTCATGGTCTAGGTTGAACAGAATATGTATTCCTCGGCTAGACCTTTCCAACGAGGTATAGAATTCCCCAAATAGAGATCGTATACAAAAGTTACACCCTTGGGAATTTGACGTACCAACTACCCCCATCGAGGCCTACAAACCTTTTGGCATTTCATCTTTTGCGGTTATGGTTTTGGATTTTATTTATGTTAAAAAGGCCTCTAGAGCCTCGTTTTAATCATCATCATCTTCTTGTGAATGAGCATAGCCATCACATCTCGTCTCATAGATAAGTTTCCACCATTCTAGCAAGTCATTCACTCTGTAATTTTATAGTTTCTGTACATTCTCTCAGTAATTAAAATTGTGCATGACTGTATCTCTGTGTTTATTGCAATATTTCTGTGTATCTCACAATATCTCTATATATTTCATTATTGTATCTCTTCCTTCATTCCGTTCTCAAAATAATCTGGATCAACAAGTGCATTGGTATATAACTTTAATAAAAACTTACTCATTGGTACAAACATCCAACTATAAACAATTTCTAGAAAGATATCGTCAAAGGTATGATACTTCCTACCTCATTTAGAGCTTGAGAAAATGATGAATACCATTACTAATAGAGAAGATCCATATGGTCTACTTGAATGACATCAGGTAATTGTACAAGAGAGTTAAAATGAATATTCAACATTGTGTTCTATATTAAGGTACATGGATTATGAATTTACATATAACTAAATATTTTTTAGTGCATGAGTCAAACACTACTTCCCTTCTATGTGCCTGGGTTAAATGAAGAATCGTAGGAACACATAGAGCCAACTATAAGAACAACAATGTTTTTCAGCACCACCAATCAAAGTCTTGGAAAGATGATATCCCCTATTTCATGAAAAAATTTATTACTTGTTTTACATTGTGTAACTCCGCTAACTTTGTCTTGAGTGTAAACAACCCTAATTTTCCTAACTCCCCTAACCATGATTTATAAAGTTATATTTTTTCAAACAATGTACTTCTATTAGATTCAAATATAGGAATGTGATATTGTGTCGCAGAGGTCCCTATTTTGACAAGTGTCCCTATCATGACATAGTCAAGACATGATATGAGAAGATCAAACATGGTGAAACTTTGTTAGTTGCAATATACAAATAGTTTAGTACTGCATGAATATTTTAGGTGCACACATATTTTAGTGAGTATTTTAACATAACCATGGTTCATGACACTCTATATTTTTGTGAGGGTTTTTCTAAGTTGATTGGGTTCATGTGGTTTATAAATTTTTTAAATATAAAAATTTAATGTCAAGGATTTAATATTTTATTTATTAAGGGAGGATTGTCTACTTTAACCTCAACTGACATCTCTCTTTTACTACATAGACACTAGTATCCTCCATTCTTTGAGACTTCTTAGAATTAGATGATTGAGCTATGAACACACTTTGTATATTCGTGCTCATATTGCAAGGGGCACCTCCCCAAAAGTTAAGCAATCACTATAAGTGGTCCATTTCCATATAAAAGTTATGTACATGCATATTAATTTGCAAGGAAAATATTACATAGATTAGATATTTTGTTTTTAAACCATGAGAAATCTTGCTGAGGCTCCTTCTTACTAAATGAAATATTATTCTTTCTCTTCCACAATAAAGAGGATTCAAATGAATAAAATTCCTAGAAGCCTAAAAATCTACAACTCGATGGAGTTTATTTTCTAGGAGAGATACACTTTAAGAAACGGTAGTAGGGAGAATTTGAGCACACAATGAATCAATCCATACTTAGGTAGGGTTGACAAGAGGAAAAAACCATAAAAAGTTCTTAATAATTTGCCACATTGGCAACAAGGATCATTATGAACAATTAGGTTAGTAAGTCTCAAATATTTTTAAAACCTCTCATGATTAATGACCATAAGAAATCTTATTGATCTCTAACATTATCTTCCACGTATTGCATAGTCTTAATAACCAATCTTTCTTCTTATACTTAAGCATCCATATCTTTCTAAATAAAATATTAATATTACTTCTCTTAAAAATTAAAAATGATTCAAATTAACAAAGCTACAAGAAGCCTAAGACTCTACAACCCAAGGGAGTTTATCTCCTAAGAGAGAATTTTTAAGAAATGGTAGTAGGAATAAGTTGAGCACAAATGAATCAACCCACCATGGATAAGGTTAGAAAGAAAACAAAACCATAAAATGTTATTAATCATTTTAATAGGCCACACTAATGACAAGGATGATTCTTAACAACTAAGTGAGTGAGTCACCCATCAATGGTTAGCTTTGCTCATATCCATCAATGACCATCAACCAAATTATCAAGTTTGGATAGTCTAAAATTTTCCTTTAACTATAGGGATGGATGTTATCCCCTTAATTATTTGTCATATATGTATTTCATTGAATAAGATAACACTTTCCTTGTAAAACTTAAGGGCCAAGAGCCAAGGAACCTTGGCCAAGGTCTGACTATCCCATTTCAAAATAAGATTCCATTAGATACAATTTTTATTAAAGGATAACCTAATTATGAATGATAAATATCATTAAGAAGAACTTAATAGTCTCATGGACCTTTTCGGCCACAAAGGACCTGTTATCTTGACCATAGTAGGCATATTTATAAGATATTAGAGTGAAAGACCTTCCCAATGTTTTTCAACCCATGGTGGAAAGTCTAAAGCATTTTAAAATTCCTCAAGAGTAACTTTTAATCCTATTCATTTTCATCCATAGCCCTAATCACTCATTTGGCACATAAGTCTTGGGCCTATGTGTGGACCTTCAATGTGAAACAAAAGTCCTAGTTTATTATGGAATCCTTTGGCATGATATTTTTTTGCAAATAAAAATTTTCTTAGATCATTTTTCATGTTTTGATGTGATTTCATTAATGCGTATAAAATGCTACAAATATCCGAATCTAAAAAATGGATACACATATTTTAATACTTTGTACATACAACAATATGTTTTTTTTTTAACATTTTATATGCTAGGTTTTCTGTGTTTCAAATAACCTATGTATATTTCGCAATAGTTTGGGTAAACCAAAACTATTTAATTTATATATTTTGTCACTTTTTAGTATTTAATTGATCTTGAACTTTTATCACAATTTTCCTATGTTTATAAATATATATATATATATATATATATATATATAGAGAGAGAGAGAGAGAGAGAGAGAGAGAGAGAGAGAGAGAGAGAGAGAGAGAGAGAGAGATTGATCTTAACCTAAATGATAGTCAATCCAAGTTCAAAATGCCAAAACAAAAACCCAGTGCATACCCCTTTGAGATATTGTAAGCTATTCTAAATTACTTAATTATGATCATAAGATGAATAAGTTGGCTCAAGAAGTGAATAATTATTTCAATATATTTTCTTCAAAAATATACATCTATTCAGAAAACCATAAGCTGAGCTCATTCATTTCTAAACATAAAGAAAGATAGAGAATGCATGCCATATGAAGCATATGATTGATTTGCAACAATGCAACATCATAAATACCTGGGTGGGAGGAGTCCTGATGGAACATGTTGCAATAACCACTACATCAAGTCTTTGAGAAGAGGTTCCCTACTGTGTGAAGGGAGGTGTGTCGTCTCAAAGGAGATATACATACCAATAAAATAAAAGACATTTACAAATACTTTAAAGTTATGTTTAAAATATATTTTTCAAATAAAAAATAAATATATAAGAAATGAAAATATAAAAAAATATGTCGTACTAACCTCATCCAAGAAACTGTCTTGAATAGGATTCTCTATCAAGCCATGACAAGTATTCCTACAATGAGAGAATTGATGCAAAATCACTATGTCATAACTTGAATAGGTAGTCTAACTTGAAGGCCCTACACCTAGTGGTATAACATCATCAAATGATGACTCTTGATGGGAAGTTTCCACAAATGCGTTATGTTGAAATAGACTATGTGTTAGGGGTGATCTATCATAATAATAATGGGCCAAGTCTTATCATCAAGTTGAGGTGGCCACGAGGGGGGTGTGGGTTGAGGTGTTAGCAAATCAGTTTGGAACAAGTGGTCATCTCAATGGGTTGTTCCCAATGGTTTCTCAATCCCAAGTAGATCTAAGACCAACCTCTTAGAATTCTCCAAGGTCAAAATACTTGACATAGAGACATAGAATGAACTCCACACATAGTTTTCAAAGAAAATACAAGGGAACCTCCTTGTTATTGCAGGGAGTTTTATCAAATACCATAAACCATCAATCCATCCAATTATATCTCCATGCATGAATGTGCAACAATCCATGCAAAGGTGTCTCTTTCTCAAATCGGGTGGTTGTTTGGTTGTAGGGTCAGTGGAAAACTAAACAATACTCTCTTTGCTTATATTCATTTTTTGACCTCTTCCTTACTAATGCTAGTTTAGTAGTACTCTCTCATCTTGGCCTATATTTGGATATATCATATAATTAACCACAATCATGGCCAATGGAAACAGTGACGGTGTCAAGTGAAGTGGCTTTATTGTGTTCCTAAGCTCCCCGATTAGGTTTTTAAGTTCATTTAGACATTTATTAATTTCATTGTACAAGTCTTGTGGGGAGTTAGGGTTTGATTTTTCATCCTGTTTTTTCTCCATGGTGATGGAATGGCAATTGTAATTAAACAATAACAATTTTTTCTTTAAAAATGTGTGAATTTCTAAAATTTAAAAATTATAAAAGCAACATTTAAAATCAAATACAGTTGGAAATGAGATCTTCTGTCTCCAAAATGTTGAGTTTCAATGATGTTGATTCCTGGGCCTTGCTTTTACTTTCTGATTTTAGGCATAGATAATTTAGTGCACTCACATCGGTGGAGGAGAAATCACCACGAGTTGATGAGAAAAAAAATAAAAATGATTTGTTGTTTTTTTAATATGTTTTTACAAATAGGGATGCACCCACATCCCTAATGTGTGGACGCTAAGAAATTCACACACTTTTTTAGTGTGCTTGTGCTATTTTTTATTTAAAAAATAGACACAGACTCTTATCATTCACTATGGAGAAGCTTGCATGGATCTTCGATAGGGTCAAGGCTATTCAAACAGGAACTGTGAACCTTCTTGAATCACACATGCCTTCCTAATAGACAATGAGAACACATTCCTATTGCAATGAAAAAGAGAACCATCTTTGTGCACCCACCCTAAGTTATTTTTAACATTGCAAAGTTTTGTTATGCGATGACACCAAAATATGTAATTTTAATGTAATGTCTCAAATTAAAATGAAAAAGTTGTTTCTAGTTATGAAATGTGTTTTTCAAACTTCTATCTTTGTAGAGATTTGTTCTACAATGATACCGAGCTATGTAAAATTAATGTAGCATTTCAAATGAACGTTTAAAAATGTGTTCTTTTAATAGGAAAATTGTTATTTCTTTCAGAGATTGCGTCTTTTGTATTCAATGTTATTTTATTTTTTTGTGATTTTTCAATTATTATGGTTGACATAATTCAGAAATATTGGGTTAAGTACGAATCCATGGTGTTGGCATACACTTGTTCCTATAAAAAATAATGTTCATTCTTCTTGGGAATGCATTTTATATACTTTTAGCAGTGTAGACTATTTTAATAGTATGACACCATGCTATGGAATTTTAATGTACACTTTCAAATCAAATTGAAAACTTTTTGTTGTTGAATGTGTTTTTACAACTTCTAGTTTTTCAAAGTTTTCTACAATGTTACTAAGTTATAGAATTTCAATGTGGGCTTTTAGATTAAGTTGAAAACTTGTTTATAGAGGAGTTTTTTCTAAAATATTGATATCATTAAAAATGTTATTACATCTAAAGAAATTGTGTTAAGATAAAGAATTAAAGGATTAAGATGCTATAAAGAAGTCATTATCTCTAATCTAAAAGATCAAAAATGTCTTTTGCATTGGACAATTGCTAAAACATTGTGGGATGAAAAAATTTGTTATGGTTGCTACTAAAAAGGTGGAGGATGAAAAGGATTTTCTCTTAGATTGTCCTATCTAAACCTACTTTAGAGATCAATTTCAAAATATTTGTAACAATAATAACATTCATAACCTTTTAACTCATCAAAACTATAAAGATTTAACAAAATTTGTTTCAACTCTTTTGAGTATAGAGATAAAATTTTAAAACAATCCAAGTAACTCCTAATCATTTTTTTTAATTTTAAAATCATAATTAATACACCAAATTCATATGTAAAACCTTTCGCATATTCTTAACTATTAAATCTACTACTATATTTATAATAATTTGGCCATACTATATTTATAATAATTTGGCCATACTACTATATTTAATACTTTTGCCATCCACTAGGTCAAATAAGGTGTTGCTTTCGATTACATTTTATTTTAATATCCATGACAAGGGGAAGAAAAGAGTACATCAACGAATTGAAAATCGTTAATGTGGGTTCAAAATCGGGATGATTAGGTTAGCAAGTGGTGCACGCAAGGTTTTTGCCTTCGTCTATTGCAGCACACGGCTAAAAGTTTCCATCGAGCTCCGTCGACTTACTAGTCTTTCCACACCAGTCGGTCATAAAAGCAAGTCGAAGGGATTTGTTCTCGTCGAAGTCGGATGGTACAAGTGCTTTCCCTCAGATTTAACTGTGTTTGTTTGTTAGCCCATGTTTGCTTACCGGAAGCCAGTGTTATCACATTCAAACCTTTCCTTGACCGACGCTTCATTACAGATAAAACGAAGTAAAAGGAAAACCCTCGTTCAATGTTCACCTCAGTCTGTATTTGCAAAAACTCGAAACACTATCTATATACATACAATGCTTGCGAGATTTCCAGGCCGCTAGTCAACGAGCTCTAGCAGGGCTCGCGCGCAGAACAGGGATGCCTGAAATGGAGTGCATGTCGGAGAGCAAAATCTCGGCCTCGAAACCGCAGAAACACAATACATCAAACACGGTTGAGCAGACAGATTTGTGAATTTTTTGCTGTCAGAGATGAAGATCGGACCCAATATCCTGATGGGGAGATACGAATTACGACGTCTACTGGGGCAAGGGTCGATCGCCAAGGTCTACCACGCGAGAAACATGGAGACTGGCCAGAGCGTCGCCATTAGAGCCTTGGACAGAGAAAATGTTCTCAAGGGCGGCATGATCGAGCAAATTAAACGAAAAATCTCGATTATGAGATTTGTCCGGCACCCCAACATCGTTCGGCTGTACGAAGTCATGGCGAGCAAGACGAAGCTTTACTTCGTCATGGAGCACGTGAAGGGCGGGGAGCTTTTCAACCCGGTTGTCAGTGTTGGTAATTGATGCAGTCTTGTCAATCATTTGACATGATGCAATCTATCAATCTATTTGCAGTTAATAATGCATGCAAAATGCAAGAGTAGTTTTCTAAAATTAATTGTTGTAAGCATTCAATCAAGAGCAGCGAATTGTTTGTTCTATGAGGTTATGTATTGTTATAAAAATCAAGGTTGATTGATCGCAGTGATCACAACCTTTTTGTGCAATTACAATTCTTTCTTCTTTCTATGATATTGTGATTTAATCATTTAGTATTTAGTATATTGTTATGCTATTTCGTTGAATGATTATCTAGTCCATAGATAGGCCTGCATAGATCCTTCATTTGGTATATCTAATTCATTATGATTATTGGTGCATCAAAATGATGACCGTTTTGATAGGGAAAGATCTATGGGAGATTGTAGAAATGGGTTATGTAGAGCCAGAAGATTGGACCACTCTTAATGCAAATGATAGAGTAGCTAAGAAAGAATCTAGAAGAAAGAATGCTCAAGATTTATTTCATATTCAAATTGCTCTTGATAAAAGCTTGTTTCCAAGAATTGCAGGTGCAAAGACAACAACG
>ML792341.1:287636-312714 GCA_009831015.1 Picea engelmannii | reverse complement strand
TTTCCGAGACGAGTTTAGATGGCTATTACCAAGCCTCAAATTCGAACCTGGCTGAGAACTTGGGTCAGAAAATAGTGGCGTTTGCCTGAGACTCTACGGTACTTATCGAGAGGAGGCATGGCCTGAGGATGCACGATTCGCTGAGCCATTGCAGCTCACCTCATGATATAATCTGATCGCAAAAAAACAAACAGATAGAGCAATAACAAATATATTACAAGTTGAATCTCTGTGCAGGATCGAGCAATGAAATATAGATAATCATAAACTGAACTGCAAAAAAACAAATATGTGGGATGATTCCAGCGATATAAACCTAAATGCACTAAAAGAAATTAAAGCATAGTAAAAGAACGAGATGGTTCAGACTCCATAAAAGAATGGGTGCCTCAACATGAAATGTGTGCAGTATTTTTTAATGATATAAACTTGGTTTGCATAGATATTAATTTTTCTTAATCATTTAAAAGTGGTAATTATATATCTTTATAGTAATTTTATAATATGATTAAGTAAATGTAAAAAAGTAAACATGTTAAGGGATGTCTTCATAAATGCAAGGAAGTTATGAACAATAAATCTGACTCATTGATTTCCTAAGAGGACTAAGAATATGTCAGCATCTTCAATGCACAGCCATCAGATTAGGATTTAAGGTTAAAAGATCATTAATTGTGTCCATTACCAATAGATATAAGCCTATGAACTTAATTAGAAAAAACACAATGTGTTTTCTCTAATATATGTTTTCTCTAATATTATTGGTAGCCCTCATTTTCAATATATATTTTCTCTAATTACCTTATACTCCCACTCTCACCTTTATATATTAGAAAAGATATTGTGTTTTCTTTACATCCCACGCCACTCCCATATATGAAAAAACTCAAACATATCAATTTAGCTTTAAACTTACTCTAGATAATTTCGCTCAAGAAAATCTATCCACAATTTAATAACAATATAGTTTTGGATAACATCTGAAAAGATTTCAACATTGGCCAATTCATTACTGCTGTTAAAATAACAGCTCAAATAAGATAAGTAATAATTTGATTATTACTCTGTTAATTCGAATGTGTATGTTCTTACAGCTGGTCCTAATTGCTGTAAAAATTTCTGGATACACAGTTTATTCCAGAAATTTTAGTGCTCTGCAAATCGGAAACAATTTTATCTCATAAACCAAATAGTTATTTTTTTTCATATATCCATGTGTCTCTGTCTCTCAGTATAATATGTTTATGTATCAGAAAAAAGTTTCAGAAACATCTGCCTCTGTAATAAATGCTAATAAATGCTAGTGTTACATATTTTTGAAATCTAGTTAAAATTGGTTAGAATTAGAGATTTGAGTGATTAAGTTTATATAATTTGAATGAGTTGGTAGTTTTTCATGGTGTTGAATCTATTTATGTATTAAAAATGAAATTTAAACAACATAAAATTTCACCACCATCTATTTCACCAGATTCCTGTGAAAAATTCAAAAAATCAAATGTTTAGACAATGTCATTAAACTTATGTCTGTATATATCTCCCTTTGAGCAAGAAGAACTATACTTTTATTCTTATATCACGCATCAATGGTTGTCCATGCTTCAATTTATTACTGGTTCACCTAAATTTCTGAAAAAATCTTTCGTTTCTGGAATGAGAATATTAATCACACATACATATTAATGTTTTGTGGGTTTTTCGTTTCCATCCCTGCGCAGGTAATTCTGTTTTTCTCAGGCGTTTTCTCTTCCATCCGTCCATTGCCAATCATTTTGGCTGGTTGCAGCTGTATTGTTGTTTAAATTCGGTGCACGTCATATGGCATTCCATTCGTCCATTGCCAAACATTTTGGCTGGTTGCAACTGTATTGTTGTTTAAATTCGGTGCACGTCATATGGCATTCCATTACCCTGAGCTTCTGTCTACTTTGCCATGGCCTTTGATTACCCTGGCCATTTGATTAATTATTTCGTTTGTCTCAGATTGGTTGATTGATTATTTCGTTTGTCTCAGATTTGTTTATCAAGATTATTTCGCTTATGTCTTAGATCTGCAGATTTGTTCAGAGGCCTTTGATTACCTGCCCATTTGATTAATTATTTCGTTTGTCTCAGATTGGTTGATTGATTATTTCGTTTGTCTCAGATTTGTTTATCAAGATTATTTCGCTTATGTCCTAGATTTGCAGATTTGTTCAGAGATAGTTTAGTCTAGGCGTCTACTTTGCTCGGAAATGCTGTTACCAAATGTTTAGTATTTGATAGGGGTTACATGTCTAAGTCTCTTACAGTACTATCTGCATCGTTGCAGAAGGTCAATTTGAATTTATGGAAAAAATAGTTCATATTTGCAATAGAATAGTGTAACAACAATAGTCATCAATTCTGAACGATAGATAGTTCACAAAATTGGATGATATTTATGAATTTTCAATATCAAAGAGTAACTTAAATTAGTCAACTTTTTAAGTATGTGACCCTATGCAAATATATTTTCATACAAGACAGTAGTTTACAACATTGGCCAACATTTTCAATATAAATCACCATGTTATTAAACAATACTTTCATACAAAACAGAAACAGTAGCTTAACAACCCGGCCAAAATTTTCCATATAAATCACCATGTCATTTAACAATACGACCATGGCATTTAACAATACTCTCCTTTTAGTTCAGGAAAGTTGAGATATCATTCATGTTATTAAACATTATTCCTCTCATATTGGTAGACAATATAGGATTTATAAAGTAAGAGCAGAAGTATTGAGATATTATTCATGTTATTAAACATTATTCCTCTTATATTGGTAGACAATATAGGATTTATAAAGTAAGAGCAGAAGTATTCATATAAATTAGTAAAATAAATATAGGATTATGGGTATTTCTATATTGTTGTATTGGAGCTTAGGTCATTGAAAAGCTGTTTTTCAAAGAAGCAAGTCAATATGACTATGTTTTTGTAAAATTTGTAAAATAATCATTTTAATGTGTTGTTTTATCTTAAGTTATTTTGATATATGAATTATTAAAGCATTTCTTACTTTATGTTTCATTTCATTTTCATATTTAAAGTAGTTTATAATTAGTAATTTTGATATATGAATTATTAAAGCATTTCTTACCTTATGTGTCATTTCATTTTCATATTTAAAGTAGTTTACAATTGGTAACAAAGCACTTTTCAAGATACACTTAGAAAAGTATTTTCCACTTGATTATTTTTGCAAATCTGAGTTATGACATGAGATCCATTTCTAAGTATAATTTTCAATAATTAACTACAAATATGTCTTCTCCTAGAAGAGGAAATAAATCATTTGAATTGGAAATCAAATGAAGGAGATATTGCAATTTAAAAATTTTCAATGAGGGTTTCTAAGTATTACCTGTAAACCCCCCAAAAAAGACTACATGAAGATAAAAAAATAAAAATAAAAATAAAAATTAATAAAAGCTTAGAAAAATGAGAGGAAAAAAAATGTGTACCACACACCCAGAACCAAGGATCATGAGTAAAACTTAGACCCCAAGAATGATTGTTGGTGTAGATCTACAACAAGGGTGAGAAAATGGTTGTTGGTGTATATCTGCAAGAAGGGTGAGCAAATCTACTAACGTTGTGGTTGTATCAAAGTTGCACACAAATGTGGGTGAGAACACAAGAAACCCTGGTTCTCTAGTGACGAAATTCCTTTAGATATATACTATTCAGAAATAGAAAAAGCATGAAAATAGAAAATATACCTAAATAACACAAGATAGAAAGAATAAAGATGATGTATAATACGATGTATAATACTGAAATAACCAAAATACAAAATAAACAACACCTATGAAGAAACCAATAAAAATAAATGTGTCCCGTTCACTCTCACTTGGAATTTCTTCTTTCTTTCCTGGATGTATGGTAGCACTGACTAGACTCTCCTCTTGGTTGAAAGTAACTATGGTGAGATGAAGCTAAATGACCAATGGAAATTTCAGCAGCATTTGATAATGGTATGATTCTTTATTTTATAGGAAAAATAGTGGCTATCCTTGATATGGTCAAAATAATTAAATATTAGATTTAACCAAATCAATTTTAATCACTAATTTGATTAAAATAAAGAGGGAGAAATGCATAAAGAAGATTATGACTTAATTAAGTGAAATAACTTAGGAAAAATAAATTTTCCTAAGTTATGTAAGGGAATAATATTGTGAAAGTGTGTATGACAAGGGATACATGGAATGAGGCTGTATATATAGTGAGGTTTTCACAAATTCACTACAGAGTTTGTCCATCGCTAAAGGAACAAATAAGATGACAACAATCGTGGGTGGATAAACACAAAATATGAGGCGGATCTTAAGGTTTTTCCCTCTCCCATATATAGTACATAAAGCATCTCATCTGTAGCATAGAAATAATCAGAATGCCTCACAAGTAGAGATGAGGGATGCATGCCCGAATCCATGCTGAACGAAGGGAAAATGCTTTCGTTACTACCAATTCCATTCTCTCTAAGCTAAGTGCCAACTAAACTAGTCTTAGATGGGACCTTCATGAATGCCGAAAGGAAGGAGGCTTTCCCACCCACCCCTATCTATTGGTGTTTCAACCCTGTTCATTGGTGTTTCAACGGGTCAACATCAATCAATCGGGGGACCATGTGGGGGAAAGCCATTTGGATGAGACAAAGGTCAATCGCTTCGAATTAACCATTTTGGAGTTGGGACCTGACCCCCATTTATGTGGGTGGGGGCATTGAAAGGAACAACAGCTGGAACTATCTTTGAACGAGCGTGTTCAGGGGAGACCAGGTTTAGGACAACCATACCCATGTTCAAATTTAGTTTAGTGGGTTCGGGGAGATATTCAAGGTCAAACCAGTCGTGTAATTACGTATATAATTCATGAATGCATAATTACATATATAATAATAGCATTGTCATAGGTCAGGTTATCACTTACCCGAGTAAGCTACGAGAAGAATTCTCACTTCCTTTGTTTAGGGGAATAAATAGAAATAGTTTGAGGGGAATAAAAAGAAAAGTCTAGGAAAAGTGATTACTAATAGGTCCTCATACTTGGGAAATCTTAGGAGCACCCAAGCACTACGGGGGAAGGAGGGATGGATATATATATTTACGGCCCTATACTTTCCCAAGGAAGGAGCCACTCTATCCAACTAACTCATAAGCCTGGCAAAGGGTAGGATATTTTTTTATTATTGTAGGGATTTTGTTCTCAAGGGCGAGGCCCAAGCCGAGCCCATTGATTTACTGATTGGAAGGTGAAAGGCCAACCAAGATTGGATATAGTAAGTGACATAGAAATGCAGTTTGTTTATGTAATTTATGTATGAAGCTACAACAAGGTAACAAGAGTGAAGCTACAACAAGGTATTGGAAGGTAAAGCTACAATAGTATAGAAACAGAGTGCATTCACAACAACAACAAGCAGATTTCAGAGGCAAGATGGAGGAAGAGTTTGGTCATCACAGTCATCAAGAAGGAGAAGTCAGAGAAGAAAACACTAGGCCTGGTAACTTGGAGACAGGGACCAATGGGAACAAGGGCAGTACTGAGCCTGTAGAGTTTGGAGAGACCATGATAAGTCTAAGGAGGGAAGTCCTAAGTGTTAGGGCTGACAATGAAAGGATCTTAAAGGCTCGGGAGAAACAAAACCAGATCAATGAGCACATAGTGGAAAACTTGAAGAAAATTCAAAGAGAAAAGAGGTCAGCTTCCAGTTATGACAGAGAGGACAGATGGCCCTTACAAAGGGAGCATCATGAGAGGCCTGGGTCAACCATAAGTGTTACAAAAAGGCAACAACACCATCCGCATGTGCCCAACTTTGTGGTAAGAAAGGTGTATACCTCAGATGAGTCAGAGAGCAGTCTAGAAAGGTCCCCTATCAGTTATAGGAAGAGGAGAAATGTTCAAGATGAGATGCTAGGTGAACTCAGGATGCGGAGCATCCTACTTTTGATGGAGAAGCCAAGCAAGGGGAAGATGCAGAGGCATGGCTACTGGGGTTAAGGAAGTTTTTTTAGTTGCATCACTACACATCCAACATGGAAGCTAGGGTTGCCATCTATCATTTGCAAGGAAAAGACTCAGTATGGTGGGATGATTTAGTGAAGGTCAAAAATTAAGAAGTACTTTCAGAAGGAGTATCTTTCAGAGCACAACTATGATAGGAAGATGGAAGAGTTCTTTGAACTCAAGCTAGGGAACTTGACCATGGAATCATGTGAGAAGAAGTTCCTTGAACTGCTGAAGTATGTGGACTTCATCAAGGATGAGAAAGTAAAGATCCACAGATTTCTGAGTGGGCTGTCACCTTACTACAAGGACAAGCTACAGTATGACAAGCCTAAGACACTTGGAGAAACCATGAGAAGGGCCAAGCTTCTTTATGAGCAGGGTAAGAGTAAGGCTCCCTATCAAAAGAATTGGAAGGACATGAAGAGGGAGAAGCAAGGACAAAGGGAGAAAGGTTTTCTCCCTCCACCATTTAGAAATAGTACCAATAGATATTAGCAAGGCCCAACAGAACAGAGCAGAGCTGAAGGAGAAGAGTTTTTGGGAAAGAGACTAAGACCACCTATTTAGTGTTGGGGCTGCAAGGAAGATCATCTGTACAAAGATTGCCCTCATAAAGGAAGTAAGATGGGAAGTGTTCATAACATTTAGGAAGCCTCTACTGTTGGAGATGTTGGAAGAAACATACCAAGAATATATGTATCCCTAGATGACAGACAAGCTGAGCATCAATCTCACATGATTGAAGTAGCGGGTAAGATTGCTAGTCAACCCATGGCTATTTTGATTGACTCAGGGGAAAGCCATACTTACATTGCTCCTAACATGGTTGAAAGGTGTCAATAAAGAGAAGCAAGCTTTACAGAGAAGGGTTAGTATAGTGGCTACAGGTACAAAGAGGAAGATCACCGAAGCAATAATAAATTGTTCCCTTGAGATGAATGGTCTACAAACTTTTGCAGATTAGAACACCATTCCCTTAGGATCTTATGATGTTTTGATTGGCATGGATTGGTTGGATGCACACCATGCTATGCTAGATTTCCACAACAAGACCTACACATGTCTGGATGAAGAAGGAAATCAAGTGACAGTTAGAGGAGTGCCTAGACCCATTAAGGCAGATCACAACTTTACAGTTGAAGAAGTGTTTCAGAAAGGGATGTCAGTTATATGCAACACATGTGGAAGAACCAAGAGAGGGTAATGAACCGGATCTACAATATTTCCGAGTATTGCAAGAGTATGCAGATGTATTTCAGGAAGTGCCAGGAATGCCACCTAAGAGAGATGTAGACTTGGTGCCAGGAGCAACTCCATAATCCAAGACTCCATATAGAATGAGTACACCAGAACTTAAAGAGCTACAAATGCAACTTGAAGAGCTTTTGAAGAAAGGATACATACGCCCAAGTGTGTCACCTTGGGGAGCTCCAGTACTTTTTGTGAATAGGAAGGATGGTACTTTCATATTGTGCATAGACTACAGGCAATTGAATAAGGTCACAGTCAGAAACAAGTATCCTCTACCAAGGATTGATGGTCTCTTTGATCAGTTAAGAGGGGAAAATGTATTTTCCAAAATAGACCTAAGATCATGATACCATCAAGTAAGGATCAAGAATGAAGATATCAGTAAGACAACATTCAGGACAAGGGTATGGCCACTACAAATTCACAGTGGTGCCATTTGGTCTGACAAATGCACCTTCCACATTCATGTTCTTGATGAATGGAATCTTCAGGAAATACTTGGACAGGTTTGTGATTATATTCTTGGATGATATTATCATTTATTCTAAGTCAGAAGAGGAGCATGAGGAGCATCTAAGAATGGTATTGAAAGTACTTAGAGAACATCAGCATTACACCAAGCTGAGTAAGTGCTCTTTTTAGAAAAGCAAAATTCACTATTTTGGGCATATCATTTCAAAAGAAGGTATATCAATGGATCCTGACAAGATTAGAGCAATCATGGAATGGAAATCACCTAGAAATGTTACAGAAGTCAGATCGTTCATGGGCTTAGCAGGTTACTACAGGAGATTCATTGAAGGATTCTCAAGGATTGCTCATCCCATTACATCCTTGCAGAAGAAAAGAGTTAAGTTTGAATGGACTCCAAGATGTGAAGAAATTTTTCAGAGAATGAAAAAACTGCTTACAAGTGCACCTGTTATTAAGATTGCAGATCCCAGTGAATTATTTGTGGTGTGTACAGATGCTTGTAAGAAAGGCATTGGGGGAGTATTAACTCAGAATGGGCATGTGGTTTGCTATGAATCTAGGAAGCATGAACAAAACTATGCTAGACATGATTTAGAGCTTCCAGTCGTAGTTCATGCATTGAAGATGTGGAGGCATTACATCATGGGTAAGAAATTTGAGTTGAGAACTGATCATGATGGGCTGAAGCATTTGTTTGAGCAACCAACATTGAATGCAATACAAAAAAGATGGATGGAACTATTGTGTGAGTATTATTTTTATATCAAGCATATCCAAGGCAAAGAGAAAAAGGTGGTTGATGCACTCAGCAGGAAGATGCATGTGATCCATGTGGCAACCATCAGTACAAGTAAATCAGATTTGAGAGATAAGATCCTTGAGGCTGTTACTACAGATGAGCACTATCAACAAGTAAAGGATGGACTACAACAACAGAAGGTGCCACATAAGTTTGACAAGTATAGGTTGATAGAAGATGGAATTATTATGCATAGGGACATAGTTTATGTGCCAAACTATGAAATCTTAAAGAAGTTTATTAATAAAATCTCTTCTTTTGGGGGGCTGAGGTAGGCATCGGGGGACTCTAAATGGATTTTCTTATCACTAAACTATGCCATTTCAAAACGTTTACCTATGATTGGCTGGATGCAATCATTTTCTTTTTTGTTGAGTGGGCTTCTCTCCCTGGCTGGTCGAATCGTTCGATATTTCTGGCTAGATGTAGGATGTGTGGGGAGGTGGTTGGACGCAAGGAAGGAAAGAAAGAGGTGGTCCAACGGAAGGAGATTGTTGGGCGAAAGGAGCTGGAGGATTAGGTAGGATTCAGAGCCAATCGAGCGACATTTAAGAGTTGGATGGAGAGCTGGAGTTGGATGAGAGGAGCTGGTGGGATGGATCAGGAGCTGGGGAGGGTGCTTGCTAGTGGGCTATGTGACGGGCGATATTACTTATGTGCTTCTTGCTCGCTAGATTGATTTTATTTTGTTTGATTAACTGGATCGATATACCCCGTGTTCCCAACTGTTGGTCACCGAAAGCCCCACGTTACCCTTTAGCCCACAGTGGAGCCTACCTGATAAATGATATATTTATACCTTATCAGCGAAAAATAGCCCATGTTACCAACGGATGTTCACTGCGAGACCCTGCCAACTGATGGATGTTCACTGATTAGCCCCATGTGACCAACAAATCTCAGTTCATCTCAAATCTATGGGAGTCTCAAATCTCACTTCACCCGTCATCCCAAGCCAGCGATCCTAGCCATCCCCCATTAATCCTAGCCATCCCACCCAACAAAGAGAAGTGTTGTGCTTCCAAATTCTATGCATGGGGGTGGGCCAGGGAAACGGGGTCTTGGGTTAAAAGCTGCCCTACCTTATTTCTTTCACAATCCCTCCTTTTACTTACTTATGATGCTGCCCACATCTTCTTTCTAAGCTCTGTTCCACCCCACTATCACGTCTTCGTTGGTTATTCGGAGAGTTTAGTTTACCACCTCACTAGCCCAACTCCCCACACCCTTGACTATCAATGCCACCCACTTTCGAAGGTAAGGTATTTCCATAGGTATGGGTGGGACAACTATTCGATGTAGTATTGTTATTCCTCATCCCATTTCTCCTCCAAAATCCATTCCTTCTCTCAACTATTTAGTGGATGTCACTTGTGCATATATGTGAAACAGGGGGAATTTACATTGCACCAACTATTTACCCGAGTTATTAGAAAACAAAATTGGGAAGAGCTGTCAACGACATTTTGCAGCTATGTGAACCAGACAAATGTTGACCCATTGGAGACATATTCTTCGAGATTGACAATAAATAGGTTCAATCCAGTTATGGCTCTCCGCCTTTATCTACGTATTAGCAGCATAAAGAGGAGGAGCAACGACATCTCTTTCATTCATGAAATCGGTAATGCGGGATCTAGAGAGGGCATTTTTCTCCTATATAATCTCGAGCCCGATAGAAATAGTAAGGGACCGAGAGAGACTGAAGACGTAACCCCTTTGAAACTCTCCTCGGTTGAGATGCCTATGCAAATGAATCGCTGCGCCGCCACCCCCCCCCCCCGGGCAGGAGTTGGACCCCGAAGAAGATAAAGGGGGAGTTCTTCGAACCCGAGAATTTGTTTCTCCACAGGAAGCAGTGAACCCGATTGCTAGGGCTTAATCAAGAGCTCGAGTTCCCAGCGAGCCAGGTGCGGGGTTTCTTCTTATTAATGGGGTTCATTTACTATCTAGATAAATTGTTGAGTCAACCTTCCTTCCAGAGAAGAGTCATCCGCCTCCGGTTGCTTGCCTTTCAACAATAGGAGAACGTCAAACTAACGACTTCGAAACTTCCCTGTTAAGGCTTTCCGCCCGCCCATTTATTGAATCCCCTTTTCTATAATGAATTGGATAAGTACGATCGAGACTAATATGAGACCTCTAAAGAGCGGGATTTAGAGAGGGCATTTGATCGATGCGAGTGAGAATGGAGACCTCGTCTATTTCATTCTGTTGTCGTGAGACCTGGCATTTCTCCTTCCTTCATACGATGGTTGTATAAAAGTGAGTACCATCCAATACCTTTTTTCCATCTGAGACCCCTTTTCACTCTATTTACGGAGCAGATACCGTTTCAAGGCGGCTGCTCTAATGACTAACACCCGATAGGGTTCCAATCTATTTCATTTCCGTTGCAACCTCCCACATTTTTTCTCCGCGGGTCCATATATTCCTACGTATGGGACGCCTCTTTCCCCCTCTCTTGCTTAAGAGACCTTTGAACCAGTATTTATCCCAGCGAAAGGTAAGGATCTTCTAGCGAAGGGAGAATGATGCAGGAGCATCTCTCCATGCCAGCCAGTTAGCCACGTCAGCGCGCACTCATGCAGGGCTGAAAGGGAGGCGCATCCTCATTTTGAATTTGAATTCAATGTAAATAAATGCCTTAGGCTGGTGAGCCATGAATGCCATGCCTTTACGCAGGCTGTAGATAAGATAGGCCTTTATTATAGATTGGCTGAGATCTAGTTCTGGATAGCAGACTAGACAGTCCATTCATTGTAATTGAATAGGGTAGGTGTACCTGGAGGGAAGCGCTGAGAGCACCTCAGGTAAAAGAGATTTTGAGATCTCATTTTGAGAGTAGAGGATGGGAGAAGAGAGAGCCGAGAGAGAGAGAGAGCTCGGGAACACCTTGTAAAATATACAGGCATTTGCCATTATTAATACAGAGCAGTTTTTCCTGCACCAGTCTGTCATTATATGCATGTCTGTATGTGTGTTTTTCTTTATGCTGTAATTGTATGCTGTTATCATGTATTTGCAGGAAGTTGGTTTGATTTCAGGTTTGAGAGGTCTTTGAGGGTTCATGCCATGAGGGCGTGACAGAGTGTTGAGACTCTGAATCCCAGTGCACGGAGGAGGCACTTCTGAACTCAGAGGAGTCAGACAAAGACATGCTGAGAGCACAAGCACTGAAGTCAACAACTCATATAGAAAGAGGACTTTGGGGTTACTGAACACCTCAAGAGGCAAGGCTGTGTAGCTGAGACACAGTTTCTAACAGAATCACTGAGGATTCTGTGAGAGGCTCTGCCAATAGGGCATTGAGCGCGTATACAGTGGTGTAACTCTGCTGTGAGTTCTTAAGGGAATACCAGAATTCTGCGGAGGATTCTGAGAAGCTCTGCCTGGAGGGCATCGAGGGAGTGTGCAGACGGCACAGGAGGAAAGAACTCTGTGAGTTCTATCATCTGAAGGAAGCATCCACTAAGGGAGCTTTCATTGGCTTACTAAATACCCAAAAGACTCAGCGAGGAGGCGCTTGAGCAAAAGGATAGCAGGAGGTGTCCATATTCCCATCTGCGGGAGAAAGAGAAGAAAAAAAAATTGAGCTTCTGTAGAGGTCCAAGCTACAGGAGAGGCCCAGGACAGATAGCGCTTTGCGTGCAAGGACTCTGCAAGGAGAGTGCAGAGGTCAAAATAGAATCCTTTGAGGATTCAAGGGGAAAGCTCAGGAGGACGAACGCGTCGATGTACAAGGTCGAGACTGCCAGGAAGGTAGAGACTACTATCGCAGGGAGTGCATAGAGTCTGAAAGAACTCAACACTTCGAGAGCTGTTGAAGTTCGAGCGTGAGCAAGAGGTGAGCGCAAAGGTCTCTGAAGGAGTCAGAGTTGACAAAGCTCAGGAGGGATAGTTCCTTCTCGTCATAGTGGGAACCGACCCAGAAGAAGTTCCAACCAGGAAAGAGATTTGAAGTGGAGAAGATCTTCAAGGCGGAGAATCAACGGACCGGATAAGCGGAGGAGAATCGCGAAATCCCGAGGATCGTTGGATCGTGGAGAAGCTGCGCGGGTGTTAAACCAGAGGCGCAGGAGGAACTAAGAGCCGTCGCGTATCGGCATATTGGGATTCGGCATTTGACGAAGCAAGAGTTTTGCGCTCGTTGAAATCGCGAGTCGCGATTTCCCGAATCATCGGGAGTCGTCGATCAGGACAGGGACACATGGCATGAGATCCCTGAGGATCGGGATTTGGCGTTCGGCATTTGGCGATGAGAGAGTGGCTTGTACGTCGATATCGTGAGTAGCGATTTCCCGAGTTAACGGGAGCCGTCGATCCTCGAAGGGACAGGTGGCACAAATCCGGAATATCGGAGTTTCGGTATTTGGGGTTTCCAGCAGCGGGGAAACTTGGTATCGTGGATCCGCGACCCGCGAAGACCCGAGATTAACGTGGCAGTGTGGGGCCCGGGAGACTTAGTGGAGGGCAGGTGGCCTCATATCGGGGATCAACACCTCGGTACTCGGAGATTCAAAACATAAGAGCTTGGCGTCGCGAGTGACGATATCCCGAGATTTGACCGTTGACCATCGGGAATCGGGGTTTAGGTGTTTGATAGCATGAGGAGAGCGTTGCAAGACTCGCGATATCGCGAGACCCAATCTCCCAATACGTGAAGAAGAGATCGCGGAGGAGCATCCTGTGGGAAACAGAGACTCCCGAGGGGAGTTGGAAGAGCATCGACTCTTCGAGCCGAGTCGTTGAAGGTCCTGGTGAAGGCGACCGTGCCGCAGAGGGCATGACTTGCGTCAGAGAACCTTATCGTAAGGGTGAATCAGGACAAGCAAGTTGGAAGGTGAGAGCAGAAATACATAATGGCATATATAATAGATGCATTGTTGAAGGATTGACTTGACCATAAAAGCCAACTCTTCACACACTTAGAGAAACTGAGATCATATTTGTGATATAAAGAAGGGGGTAAGGACTTGACTGGGTTGATCAGGACCTTACTGGGTTGATCAGGACCTACCTTACTGTATTGTTAACAACCCTTACTCTAACCTTCTTCTACCTTATAGAGCGGAGCCTAAGCCCTTCTTATGAAGCGGTTGACGCCTCTGTAAGTTGGAGTTTGATGGGCCCCCATCTGGAGGGGAAGAAAGATCCCTCCTGCTTGGCCTGGTCTGCTCTCTTATTCACCTGTTTCGTTCCTTCCTTTCTTTATTTTCTTTATTTGGCCCTCCTCTTCCGGCATGAAAAGTGACATTTCTCTCTACGGTTCGTTTCTAACCCTTCTATATGCTATTATAGAAAGACCCACCTTCTCTGGCAATGTTACACATTACCTCTCCCCTATTGGTGAAGGGGTCTTTCCACCCGCAATGGATCGATTCACCCTTAAGCTTAAGGGGTCGATAAAGGCTTTGACTTCGTGAAAGGATTTCACTTTGACTTCGTTACTTTCGTTAGAGAACTTTGACTTCGTGAAAGGCGATCTCAAAACCGCACCGCGTCATTTGCCATTTGCATGATCTATATCGCCATTGAACCCCCCGAGATGGGAAGTAGGTAGTCCGCTCGCTATCGCTCGACTTTGATCTCTCGTTGTCGCTCGAATTTAACTTGAAGTCATTAAATCCAGGTAACTCGGAGATAAATTAGGGATAACTTCAAATGGGAATTCCTTTATACGAACCCAAAGAAAGAAAGTCAATCAGTTCGTTAGTGGTAGCCAGCCAGCCAGCCCAGGTTCGTTAGCCAGCCAATAGAGTTAGAAGCTTAACACATAGAGTTAGTGGCAAACCTCATAGAGTTAGCGGTGGGCAAGGATACTTATTGGTATTCTTATTAGCAGACAAGCTACGCGCTCTCTAGAGAGTTATAGGGAAGCAAGCTCCGTGCTCTCTTTGCTTAGGATTGCTAGGAATGCTTCTAACTTCGATAACTGATCTATCACTATAAAGTGCTTGGAAGGAAAGCCAGTTCTCACCCGTAGATTATTAATTGCTGTTGTTTTCATGTATATAATATTCTTTTTCGAGTAAGCGCACTTTCAAAGAGGAGGATCCCGTGGAGGCCCCCGAGCGGTTTTAATAATTAGACTGCGAGCTATTAATGAGAGAGGCTGTTAGATTGTTCTCATATCTTTTATTAGTTTATTTCTTAATTCTAGTGCTCCCTCCCCACCCCTACCTTCAAAGAATGTTTTAGAAAGGATGCATTCATGTAGAGATCTTATTTGGTTTGCTAGTTTCTGATCTACTCTCACAACTTATTATTAAAAGCCCCTATTATTATTATTATCTAAGGCTGAGGGAATTGTGTCTGCATGTGGGCACCTTGATAGAGATTTCTTATCAATAACCAGGATAACCTGATAATGGAGATTGATACCGCGCCCCTATAGAAATAGTAAGCTTCAGAGGAATGGAGATTGATACCGCGCCCCTATAGAAATAGTAAGCTTCAGAGGAATATGCTAACCTTGCTCCCTTCTTGTACTAAGAAAAAGGGTAATATATAGGTGCGTAAGGGGCCCTGTCGGTTCCGAGTATCAATGGTTCGATTCCATTACCTCCCAGAATATGGTTAAGATGTTACACCGCATCTATCTCTTTAGATCCCCAGTTATGATATGCTTACCCCACCGAACCAATAGAGATACTATGATTGCAATGGAGATAGCTGGGATAGATGAGATGCTGGGTGGCACAAAAGAGTAGTATTCGAGGGCAGAGATTCTCACTGCCCACCCAACGCACCTACATTCGAGTATTCTCGTTAACTCGAACCCCTATTGTTTCTAAGCTCCATGGGTTCGGTCCTGCTCATGATAGAGAGGTTTTCCCGTAACCTACCCTCAGATGCATGCTAAGATTCGACTGAGATAGATTGCCTCCATGAACCAACTGAGATACTAGGAATTGAATGAGTACCGTTAATGGAATAAACTCTACCGACCATTAGAAAGATGCGATATTGAGATCCAACTCACGTAATATAAGTTCAAGTAGGATGATTGGAATGTTCCACCCATAGCTACTCCAATAAATTCCGCTCCTGGGGGTGTTGGTACACCAAAGAGGAGATAGGAATGAATGTGCCTGGGATCAGAGGACCCAATGATTTATACCCTGCTCCGATAGATGGGATGATGGGCGAGCCCGGGCGAGGATGCGCAACCAGGCTCGACCAAAGGGAGAGGAAATAGTCCTGCAATTTAGAATGCTGATTGGTTTAGAATGGACATTGGCTTATAAAGAGGATTAGATAAGCTGCCTTAGCGAGAAAGAAGGATTTTCCCCATACCCGTGATAAGATCTTTCGTACTACCTATTTGATCTAGTGTAGTTTCATCCTGCTACTCCACCTGGCTATCTATCCGTTACTCCCGGTCTTTCTGTTTTTGTTCCACTTGGAGCTCCCCAACAATACTAGTTAGATAGAGAGGAAGGAAAGGCTTATTTCTTCCTTTGCCAGTGCACTGGATTTGAGGAGTATTCTTCTTACACCTTTCTCATACTCTTCCTTACACCCGGGGAAATACGAGCAAGATTGCTATTATGCCCGCTTTTGAATTCCAGTAGTTCGATCTGTCTCTTCGAGCAAGGAGGGAAAACTATGTTAGCTACAAAACTAGACTTACTTGGATCGGGGGAAACAGAGGGAAATGCGATGGCTAAGCTAGCTCGATCTTCCTTTGGAACCTTTATTTCCTCAGTAGCATGGATAGGAAAAAAGAGATTAGTTCTATTTGAGGGGTACGATTAGTACTATTTGAGGGGTACGGGGTTCGGGACAAACAAAGAAAGATCGGGTCAGCATATCAATTTTGACTAGACACCTTACTCGGATCTCTTTTTATGCTACTAGCCATTGCGGAAAAGGGTTCAATAGCTATGAAGTGACTAGCATGAGTTGATGAAAATGAAGAAGTTACTAGCAGCTTTAATGAAATGAGTTCTTATCGAGTGCAGCGAAGCCTTGTTTTCGTTAATTACGTTTTGATGAATGCCGAAGTGACTAGCTTTAACGAGTTCCTTAGCTTTGCCCTCGAGCAACGGACTATGTTAGGAATCGTGAGGACCTATAAAAACTACAGTGAGGCGGACCTCTTAGGATATTACGTCTGTAATAAAAAAACATGCCCTTTTTCTTTAATCGATAGCTTCAAGCACTCTGAAATAGGGAGAGGGAGAGAGCATTTATGCACCGTTAAATCAAGTTTATATTCAGTATGTAGTAACTTTCAAACACTCTATCTTAAGTAATTACTTAATTCATTCATTTCGGATAGTTTTGAATTAAATAAATGCGCGATTAATTAGTAAAATGAGAGAAATCGTTTTTCATCTTTGGACATCGACTTCTCTTTTTAAGGAGATAGAGCTAGTTCATGCTCTTGACTCGTTGTTAGGGGAGTAAAACGCATTACCTATGGTAAAGAGTAGGGGCAGGGGCATGGCGCCTTAGGCAAGAAGACTTTCTGGGGTTCAGTTTTAGTTGGGGTATGGTAGGTCCTTTTGGTGATCATTGGTCTGCAGGGTTGAACAGAACATGGATGGACGCCAGCCTAAATACCACAGGTCCAATATCTAAGGTGAACCTGGTTGCCTAAAGCGATTTCCCTCTACCACACTCCTAAAGGCACCCACCATTGTTAACCGCCATCCATCATCATGCCATCTTCATGTTTCCTTGTTCCTTCCCCCCTTTCCTTTTTCCCACTCGACTCCAACTACCCACTCCACATAAAGATTTTGTGAACGATTCTATGCCTGCCCACCTAGCTCCAAAAGTGGACCCGAGACCGTGTAGCTTGTGTCCAAGTACCATAATTTGGAGATCACCATGTTTCCTTCTTCCTTCCCCTCGCGATTCCCACTTAAGAAAAACCAAGTGTGTGTTGATGCCCTACTCGCTCGTACTAAAGAAAGAAAGCCCTCAAGAATACTTCCTAAAGGCCTGCCTGCCTAGTGAATTCCATTAAGAATAAGAATAAGACTCTGAGTTGCAGTGTACTGGTTGAAAGGTTCTTAATTCCAGTAATCCTTCCTCACCTTTCGTTGTTAGGTGAGCCTCTTCCTCACCCCACTTATATAGGGTGAGCCCTCCTTCCTCTCATCCCGTTGTCATGGGAGCAATCCTTCCTCCTGCCTTCGAGAATGGTAACCAAGCGACTCATGTTTTCTAGGTTATTTCCTTTCCCTCCTATGCCTATTTTGGCGCGGATTCGCACCTCGATCTCCTTATGGTCAATCGAGCAATAAATTCCTTTCCCGAGGAAGGGATTCATCACTTGCTCTTCCAAGAGCAAGTACAAGCAGCTTCACACCTATCTTATCAAATACTTACTCAAGGGTAGGCTTGCTTCTCACTCATGTTGTTAGGCCAGAGAGAAAGAAAAGAAGGTAGGCAATCCTCTGCTCGAACCTCATTTGTGAGGGGAAGGCGATAGGGTGACTGAAACTATTCATTTTCCTACCCATCCCGCGCTTATTTTGGCGCGGCTTCGCACCTTGCCCTCCTTTTGGTCAGGCAAGAAATCAATTTCTATTTTCACCTATTTTCACGAGTTGCGTTGAGCTAGAGCACACCCCGAATCCTCCTTCCGCTTACTAGTCGAACACACTGAATGAATATCTGTCGATCTGCTCTCAACTTCGTTTTTATTCTCATTATTAGAGAGGGGAGAGAAGTAGGGAATTAACATAAATAAGAGGGGAGGCAAGGCGTTAAGAAGAGCATAAGTGCCTTTACTACGAGGCTAGCCCAGTAACCAACTCTATCCTTGCTCTTATTAAGTCGGCTTCAAAGACTGAATCAATGTTAGATTCATAATGAAGAAAACAACAGAAACATAATGAAAATAACTCAAGCAATTAAGAAACCATGATGAACAGAGATAAATAAATATTGGTAGAAAAGGCATACTCTATATTCATCAATGCTTCAAAAATAATGTACATAGGTGTACATATATAATACAAGAAGACCATAACTGTTATGTAACTGTGTAACAGTTAGGTAAACTAACTAAACCAACTAACTTATGATTAGAGTTTTAACATCCCCCCTTAATCATAAGTTCATTCTTGCGTGAAAAACTGCCACTACTTGACAATCACATGTGTCAAGTGAATATTCAAAGGGCTGATTGAAGATGCTCTCTAAACTCTGAAAAAATAGCAGAAGCTTATGTCTTCTACTAATTTGGTGGTTTAAGGGTGACCACAAACTCATTTGGTGGTTTCGAGATGACCACAAACTAAATCTCTAACATAAGTTGATGTCTTCTACTAAATGACATGGTTTTAAGTTGATCATAAACTAACAAGAGCTCAAGTCTCAAAAATATGAAAATATAAGAAGCAGAACTTCATGTCTTCTGCTCAATTGGTGGTTTTAAGCTGACCACAAACTATCAAGAACAATATGTTTTGGGAACAAGACTGCGTACCAAGAACTAGGTTGCATACTTGATCATCTATTCACATGCTCTAAATCAAACTGGGAACCTGACTCAAAATCAAACTTGGAACCTGACTCAACTAGATTTCCCCCCTATCAGGGACAAGTGGTTCCAATTCCCTTGACTGTCATTCGCAAGTATGGCCAAGAAGAGATCCAACACATCAAACTGTCTTCTGGCGGAATCTGAAGACTCAATCTTCAACTCAAAAGACTACATCAACTCGGCCCTGATCATACCCTAAATCATCAAATCTTGAAAAACATTCATGTCCATCAATTGTAGAAATATCTCCAATCAAGTACGACTGTACTTGTGTATAAATCCAGCGATAAGACTGCTCCAATAAATTGGCTTCCAAACGCCAACAACAATTCCCTAACCATTCAAAATGAAGTTGTTTCCGCTTGTTCTTTTGGCACCTTACTGAGAGGTGATTTTTCTTCCCACAAAGTCTACATGGGTGAAGATCAAAACAGTTTGACTTATCATGGCCAAACCGATGACAATGTTTGCGCTGTATGGGTTCTTTATCTGACTTATTATAATGATCTGGAATATTGGTAACAACATCTTCATCAACAATATCATGTACCTGTTCCTTATCAATATCCTCAAGCTCTGTCTTCTTATCATCATTAAAAAAACCTCCACTCACAAAGAAAACAGGTTCGCAATAATTAGGAATATGAAAAATTTTGTTAGCATCCTTTACATATCCTAGTCCATATCGATTTCATTTAAATCGTAATTCTTCCCATGGTCGAACAATACATTTATCCACAATTTTTCCTGACATAGGGACTTCATCTAACTGATCTTCATGTTTATGAATTTCATCACTAATCAACTGAGTGTCTTCATTCTCATCCTTGATGTCATTGTGTTTGTTAAAATCACATTGTTGGTGTCGAAGCAAACTTAACTCATCAAACAACAACTTGTTTTGAAGTTTGAACATATCAATCTTCTTGTGCGTTACTTGTAAACAAGTAATCACTGTGCTGAGGGTGCACTTGTTTATTGCAATTGTAGATTCAGTAGTTGAGTTAATTAATGTGTGCAATATTATAAATATTTCTTCAATTCTTGCCATTTGTTGGTATGTTGATGCTACAAAGTTCAATTTTGTATCCTGTTGTGCATGCGAAGAGAAATTGTTTCTTATATGAATGCTGCTAAAAAAACTATAGGATAACCAGTGACTTAGACGCACACAAAGATCCTAAGACCCCCTTATTCAATTTTGGGTAGGTCAAAGACGCCTTATAACTTCCAAAAACTCCTTATAACACATTTACAAACACTCTTTAACACCCTTATAACTTCAAGTACAATAATGGAGAAAAGTCCTCCATACAAAACCTTATAACTCCATTACAAAAATCATACTAACAAATGATCTTAACAATAGGTCTTATAACTCCTCTACTAAAAGAAACCCTTATAACTTAAAATATCGAAAACAAGGAGGAGGTAGTACAACCAGTCGATGAAATTACAATTCGTTAGCGGTTTTACAACAACCATTCAAAATTGCTTTACAGGCGAAACCGCTCTACAAACGATACTATCCTGGTTTGAGAAAAATGGAGTAGGACGACTCAGGCTTGCCTAGAATGTTCCTTGGCAGAGCTTCTCAAAGATCAACCGATGTCAACTCTGGTCGATTGAACTCGCGACCTCAGAATCCAAAAACTCCAGGTAAGAAAACCCAAATTTCTCCCCCTAGCACAGAAGAAAAAAATCTCAAATGATCCAAATTCTTCTCCTTTTACAACCCTCAATAACATATCAGAGGACGTCGTTGTTTGCATTCTGTCATTCCTTTCGCCTGATGAGATCTCGACATGTTGTTGCCTGAACAGTTGTGCGATCTCGAACTTCTTGCAGACTATGGTTATTCACCGAGATTCACGGAAAATCTAAAGGACCGTGATGCCAAAACAAAAAATCAGAATCATACATAGACTGGTGCGTTCAATGTTGAGAGTCATTTGATATCCTCCTTTCCTTCTGGGACTGGGTTGTCATCGACTCTTCCTTTTTATGTAATCTTTGAAGGGAAAAACATGGCATGGATCATGGTTACAAATTCCATCGACTCCTTATACGTGTTACCAGAGGGGTTCAGCGACATAAGTATGATTCTTTCCGATACAGTCAGTGGGTAAGGTTAGTTCAACCCCAGATCTTATACGGGAGGTGAGTTCAACGGGTGAACTATAGTTCCTGGATCGAGGGAGTGCACTTTCTATAGATAAAGATTGGTTCAATGTATCACTGTTATAAAGCATAGTTTCAATTAAAGGACTGAGACTAGATATCTTCCCATACTGGATGGAGTTCTATGGCTCATGAGATAATTCCTATGGACCATAATCAATATATTTCCTGCTAGTCATGGGCTTTCAAAACCTGGCTTAGGCTCTTTAACAACCTGGCTTTGTAAGGCTTTGGTAGAAGGCAGCTTTGTAAAATTTAAACAAGATGGCTTTGGGCTTTAAACAACCATAGCGACAACGACATCGACTTCCTCCGACTTAAGCTAAGGAGGGAAGGCAGGACCACAACTAAGGTCTGGCTTAAGCTTTCAACAACCAAATTCAAGTTGGACTAAAGGAAAAAAGAAATGAAAGCGACTGACCCCAGACACATGAACATTAAGGAAACGACGAAGAGGGTTGAGCTAACCAACACAACATCTTCCAAAGGAAAGGATCCAACACAACATCGTCGTACTATCCCGCGCCCGGACACATGTTTTGAAAGGAATAATACTTTGAGAAAGATTCCTTGAAATCGTAATGTTGGCCATCCGAAACAACATAGTTTGAAGTGTGATTTCTTCTCGCCTGGTAAGTGAAAGTAAGGAGTATCATTGCTACGTGAAAGTTGTTTTATTGAATTCTCTTTTCCCAGTCAAGTGAGATAGAAAGGCGGGCATACTCTCTTTATTTTGAGCCAATACTTACATCCACATCCGCTTATTTGCAGGCAGGGTGTTTATTTATTGGTGCCTTACGTCTGAACGAAGGTTGGTTGGATAGGTAGACATAAATTTGAAAAGTGATTAAACCATGCCAATCATGAGGAAAGTGACCTAACTACTTTGCCATTCATGAGGCAAGAACTCTAACCTTGAAGGAAGGGAAGACTCCACCTTTAAGGGAGGCAAGACAACACCCCTTGAAGGAAAGCAAGGACTCACTAACGCAAGGAAAGTCATGAGGAGATTACTCAATAACGCTCAAGTTACTCTCTATCAAGTCAATTACTCTATCGAGTGGCTATTTCTATTGAATAAGGAAGTGATAACCTTTTTTTCAACATGGTCAAAAAGGAGTTTATCAAGAAAATATCTCTGGTTGGAGTTGCTATGTACTCCTTGAGCCGCGCTTTGGTGACTCCGAGTAGCTTCCCAATGACATTTATTTCCATTCTTTTGTGTTCTTGTAAAGTCGTCATAACATCTTCTTGAGGTAGGAATGTATTATCTTCTCCGAAAGAAGTGAAATTACATTTTTGAGTGATCTTTTATGCCACTTGCCAAAGTTGTTCACATTCACTGGAGGAATCATTGACTTCCTTATCCAGTTTATTACAGGATTCCTTCCGGCTATTGAGCCCCAGATCATTTCAAATAATGTCTCAATCATGCATCCTGGGAACATATAGAGGGGAATATTTGTGGTCCCTTTGCCACTACTTTACCGGATCAAACCATTACTGTATTCTTTCTTTGGATTCTTTCCATTCTTGTACTCTCTGGGTGAGATTGAGAAATTCCACACATCGATCTTGGAGAATCTATAGCTTCTTGTAGAGATTCCTCTGTGCTATGTTTAAATCATCTTGTATTTCGAGGGAAGATTCAGTAAGGCTTCAACCTTCTAGTCATACTATCAAGGTATGTATGTCATTCCTCTCTGAACATTGTCTGGCTAGGATCAGAAATGAAGTCTACGGGTATGTCTGACTTCAACCTAGTTCGAACTGTAATTATCAGTCAAGTATGGGTTCTAACAGGATGGGTACAGGTCTGGCACAAAGCGAAGGTTATGGAAGGATTCAACCTTGTCCTCCTTTCTGGGTATGTAAGTCTGCTCTCTGAACATCTTAACATTCGACGGCTAGTATAAAACATTCAGGGGACAGGTATGTTTGCCTCACCCTTGTCAAAGTGGGTAAATTCAATAAGAAAAGGTGGTGTCTTAGGACCTTCCCGTACCCCAAAATAGAGGTGAACGAAGTATTAAAAGTGGGGAAATTCAGGAAGAAAAGGTGGCGTCTCGAGACCTTCCCCTACCCCAAAATAGAGGTGACTCAAGTATGAAAAGTGGTGAAATTCAGGAAGAAAAGGTGGCGTCTCAGCCCACCAGCTAGTGATAGATTCCTACCAGCCCAAGAGCTACCAAGCCAAGTGCCTTCTCTGCCCTGCCTCCCCCTTTAAGTAGTTCAATTACCAGCTACTCATATTTTACCAATTATGAAATAGCGTAATTACGTATATAATAAAGCGTCATTTGAGAATTACTATTGAGACACGATGTTCTAAAGAATCATCTCCTTCAAAATCATAATCGTACAAGTGTGGGCAGAAGGGTAAGGTCACTTACGAATAGCTCAGGTTAAGTCCTGGCCTTTTCTTTCTTCCAGTCATTCTTTATATATGTAAGTACACTTTGGACATCGACAAACTTAATTTGAAAGTTCAAGAGCTTCCAAACTAGCTCTTTGAGGGGGCAACGAAATAAGGAGGGTCTCACCTTTCTGGAGAGGTTAATCTTTCTCTTCCACTATTCAAATCGAGGAGAGGTTGTGAACTAACCCTTTAGAGCTATTGCTAGAGAAGTCATAAAAATGAGTTAGCCTAGCTAGTTAGAGACAATTCACTGTCTCCTAATAATAATTCCGATCCACCGCCCCGCCACTAGGTCATACCCTTTCCTTCTCGTGGTTCGGATTCGGGAGCCACTACTTCATTCACTCTATACTCATTCTACTCATGGAGCAATAGTTAGTCAACGGGTAGCCCGCCCAGGACTCTAACAGGCAAGCCCCGCACAAAACTCACTGAACCAGTGAGCGATAGGGTCAGTTGTGGATCAAGCAATCAAGGGAAGAGTTTAAGGTGGGGTTTTTATTACTTATTGCTTGAGGGATGAAGTGTTGTCTCGTCGTCTTACTTATTGATTGATCGAGCTGATGAGGGAGGGTCAACTTACATCAGGGCAGGGACTAGGTGGGAAAATAAAATTTGAACAGGGAGAGGTGAGGTAGAACCACATTAAATGGGTCGGCACTAAAGTGTGAAAATATGGCCTTTGAAGAGGTTTTGAGCCCGAGGTTGGGACCTAAAGGATCTATGCATGCCTATCTATGGACTAGATAATCATTCAATGAAATATCATAACAATATACTAAATACTAAATGATTAAATCACAATATCATAGAAAGAAGAAAGAATTGTAATTGCACAAAAAGGTTGCGTTCACTGTGATCAACCTTGATATTTATAACAATACATAGCCTCATAGAAAAAACAGTTAGCTGCTCCTGATTGAATGCTTACAACAATTGATTTTAGAAAACTACTCGTGCATTTTGCATGCATTATTTAGTCAGACAATCTATATCTGAATACTAACAGACAGAAAAAAGAAACTGCAAATGGATTGATGGATTGCATCATGTCATATGATTGACAAGACTGCATCAATTACCAACATACTCCCCCTTGATGCTGAGAGGGCTCACAATTTGATCTCGAAGTTTCAAAAACTAGACTTTAGCAACTCCCTTAGTGAAAATGTCTACAGGTTGTTCTTGGGTCTTTATATACATTAGTTCTACTTCCTTCTTTTGCACCAAATCTCTAATGAAATGATACTTCAAATAAAAATGTTTTGTCCTGCTATGATGGACTGGATTCTTGGCCAATTTGATGGCACTAGTGTTATCACAAAATATCACTGTAGGATGAATTTTCTTCTCTCCAATTTCTTCTAGAACTTTTCTAAGCCATAATGCTTGTGTACCTG
>ML792341.1:273296-283921 GCA_009831015.1 Picea engelmannii | reverse complement strand
CCCATAGATCTTTTCCTATCAAAAACGTCATCATCTTGATGCACCAATAATCATAATCACTTCCATTAAATTCTGGAATGGGCAATGAATTAGAGTTTGACATGATTACCCTAAAACAACAACCAACTCTGATACCAAATGAAAGATCTATGCAGGCCTATCTATGGACTAGATAATCATTCAATGAAATAGCATAACAATATACTAAATACTAAATGATTAAATCACAATATCATAGAAAGAAGAAAGAATTGTAATTGCACAAAAAGGTTGCGTTCACTGTGATCAACCTTGATATTTATAACAATACATAGCCTCATAGAACAAACAGTTAGTTGCTCCTGATTGAATGCTTACAACAATTGATTTTAGAAAACTACTCATACATTTTGCATGCATTATTTAGTCAGACAATCTATATTTGAATACTAACAGACAGAAAAAAGAAAACTGCAAATGGATTGATGGATTGCATCATGTCAGATGATTGACAAGACTGCATCAATTACCAACATGACTAACCCCTTAGAAGCTTGATAGTGAGTGGGGAAGAATAGAAGCACGTGCTCAATTTCCTTTCCTGAGGAAGGGATTCATCGCTTTCTCTTCTGAGAGAAAGGACAAGCGGCTTCGCACCTTTTTAGAGGGAGGGTTTTTTATCACCCGCCAGAACAACAAAAGAATCAGGCGAATCCATACTTCTGCAAAACCAATTCTTCGCGCATACATCTTCCTCTACTTATATATCATGTATAACATGTTTCTACTATGCCCCTAATAGCTAGTGGGGGTGAAGGATGGTTGGAACTATGGCTAGAGAGTTTATCTCCATCGCCTGCCATCGAAGGCTGCATCAGGCTAGGATGGTAACAAAGAAAGAAAGGGTTGGCAGGCAACTGGCTAAAAGAAAACCGGCTTTCGTATCTCACATAGATGTAGGGATAACCCTAATTTCATGGTCTCAATTCTTAATCATGAGTGAGCCATCAATAAGGTCACGTGGTGGAAAAGTTTTAGGTTTCAAATATGGTTGAGGTTAAAATTTATTAGAGGGATGAATAGTAAAAATGAGTGAATCATTGTTTTTTGTTTAATTGTTGTAGGGCTAGCACAGCCACAAATTCGTGGCTGGTGAACATTGAATGGACAGCTTGCAAAACCTGAACTGTCGGGAAAGAGAAACAACCCAGAGGTGGACGAAATGAGTCGGAAGGAGTTGGCTGGAAGGAGGCAGGAGGAGTCGGAAGGAGTTGGCTGGAAGGAGGCAGTGTGTCCAAAACATGGCTGGTAAAGGCCAAAGGTTTAGGTTGGCCTAGAAAATGAAACCCTAATCACTCATACGTGGCAATCAGCTAGCCACCATAGTAAATTTTAAATATGATTAAGTAAAAGTAAAAAAATAAACATGTAAACTGATGTCTTTATAATAGTGAAGAAGTTAGTGGTTGAAATCACAACCATTGAACCTATTAAATGTGCCCATGATCAATAGGTGTACACCTTTCGACGTAATAATTTGACAACTAGGAAGTTTATGTGATAGATTCTTGATTAGAGGCATGGCATGCTGACTGGACAGAGGCATTGCATGCTGACTATATCCTCATGCTCTACTGATTAGGCAGAGGCATGTCATGCTAACTGGACAGGTGATGTGGCATGAGCAAATGGAAACAAACATGGTATATGATGTGTCACTTGGGTCCACATTTGGTAATTGGACAGATGATGTGACATGAACCAACGAACATGGTATATGATGTGTCACTTGGGTCCACATGGCAAATGATTTGGCATGATTTGGATTTGTTTTATTTTTACGCTCCACGTTCTCCACACTCTAGTACCTTCCATACAAACTACATGGAAAGTAAATACATTATAAATCTATATAATTTCTTAGAAATCTATATAATTTCCTCTCCCCAGTGCATGTGGGATATTAGATTCAACCTGCAAATCAATGGCTGATATTAACGCATGAGCTAAATCAATGGTGGCTCAGTGCTATTTTGGGGAGGCCATATATGGAGTTCTAAAATAACAAATCGAGCATAAAATAGCTTGTTCGAAAGCTTAGAACAAGGAGAATATTAGATTGGGAAATATTTGTTTTGCTAAATTCATAGTGGAAATGCCTAGAAAAGTTAAAATAAATTGATGTATGATTTCAATTTTATTTTTCTCATGTTTTTATTATTTTGATAAAGTTTTTTATTATTTTGATAGAGTTTATGAGTTTTATTTATTATTAATTCTTTTTTGGATTTATTAATGTATAGGTGTGGATTTAAAATGATACGGGACTAATTTGAGTTGGAGGTTTTTTATTGAAAGAAGTTCTAATCCATAATGATGCAACTTCCCATAAATTTATTATTCTCTAGTGAATATGTAACAAAAAGAATGAATGAGGGAGACATCCAAGTTTGATTATAAAATAATATATTTTCTTTCAATTAGGGGGAGGATAGTGAGAGAAAAATCCCGTGCTGTCATGGAGGTGAGCCTTGATTTCGCCATTGCCAAGAGAGGTCAACCACTGCATGAAGAATCCTGCAATATCGTGGTGGATCAACACTAAATATGATAGAAAAGAGGCAATTTTATCATGGTTTGAAAGGGATGATTGTAACGTGTTTGTGGTGTTGGAAAAATCGCTGAAGTTGGAATTTGTTGTGAAATACGCTATATTTCTTTACCTTAAAGCAAGATTTATTTTAGTTTCAGATGGAAAACTTGTGATTAAACTGTATAGTTTTATCAGTGAGATAATTAGTTTAAAGACATGTGTTTTTTCTAGAAATTGATTATGTAAATGGATTTTCTTTTTATTTACATTCCTGTAGGTGAATGACTTGAGGTTTCCATTTAGATTACTTGAAATTTCTTTCAATTTTCTCTTTTCCCTTTCTCTTTAGATTACTTGAATGACTTGCAATACATGGTAATACATGCATGGAAAATTCTCTTTTCCCTTTCTCTTGGTTATTAATTGTTTTTTTCATAGTCACATTAATCAAACATTTTATTTTCCAGTCCTACCTTCGTATTTTGATTATCAACGGCCAATCCTTAGTATTTTGATTATCGACGGCCAATTATAAGGATTTGGTTTTGAAATGTTATGTATCAAAGATTGTGAAGAACGAATTATCAAACAGAATATAATGAAATAAAATTAAAATTTGATGAAGTTCTTATAATTGATGTCATAACTGTGCAATTATTGTGAAGAACGAATGATCAAACAGAATATAATGAAATAAAATTAAAATTTGATGAAGTTCTTATAATTGATGTCATAACTGTGCAATTAGTTTAGGATTCATTTTTCATTCAAGATTGTCATTTTGTGTCTTAATAAAAGAGGTCTCATTAACTAACCATCTCATATTTTGGTTTGGGTATGTTTTTTTATACAATAATTGAGATGTTAATGTGCTTCAAGGGTTAATTTTGGTTTTTTGTTTTTTTGACTTCACATATTTCTTTTGATTAGTTTAAATAGTTTCACATTTTTTTTTATTTTTTTTTATTTTTTAAAAATTTGAGTTTTCAGGTTTTTATATGGGGAAATTTTTCAAGGCTACATAATTGTGATTTGTACTTTGTTATATTACTTTTTTTTGTTTTGTTTTGTTTTGTTTTTTTTTTAAATTTGAGTTTTCAGGTTTTTATATGGGGAAATTTTTCAAGGCTACATAATTGTGATTTGTACTTTGTTATATTATATTTGAGTTTTCAAGTAGTTTTATATGTTTAGCATTGATTAGTGACTATGGAGGAATACTAAAAACTATTTTAAATTATGATGGTACTCTTTAACTAGAGGAAAATGTTTATATTTATATATTTTTTTGAATCCCACTCCTTAACCCACCACATTAAAGTAATCTTGTGCATTGATAGTTTAAGGGAAATGTTTTGGGTCAAATTTTAAAATTAACACATATATTCTTAAAATTAAATCATATCTTGTACGATTTTGTTTCCTTCACCCAATTTCATATTTCAATTTTTACAATCAAATCGAACTGGTGTGATTAATTAAAAGGGAGTTGACAACATTGTAAAGTGTGGGAAATACAAGTAAACTCATTGGGGATATGGACTGTAGCGGGGCCATGCTTGTATGGTACATATACATATTCGTTGGGGCTATGGATGCTCGTAGACAGTGAAACAACGTTGGGAAGATGAGAAATATTATGTACTTAGATAGATGTCTACTTATCATAAAAATCTATAGTTGTACCTTTTCTATTCAATGGTATGAGGATAATATAAATCAAAATTTCCCTATTTTGGATTCATTGTTTAAACATAGAATAGATATTAAGTACTCAAAATTTTTGGATGTATACTATCAAATTTGTCATATGTGAGACCCGCAATACCTTACAATGTTTAAATATCTTTTGAAACTTATCATCTGGTTTTTAATAAACTAAAGTCTCATTATATTGATAACATAGATAACCGGTTCACCCAATGAGTCACCAATTGTTGTAGTTAGACAACAACCCCCCATTTATTTATCATTTTTTTGTAAATAATGGGCATCCTCCCTATTAGGAAATGAGGAACACTTCCACACTAAACCTAGTAGAAGAAAGGAAGAAATGTTTCAACAAGAAAAAAAATGACAAATAAAACACACAGTACACAAATATTTTACCTTGGAAACCCAAACTAGCAAAAACCAATATTCCTTGAGCATTTTTTTCTTTTGTTGTCATATTCATTCATAATAAAAGGTTACATGCCTAACCTTGGTCCACACCTAAGACACAATCGACATCATACCTTCTTACTTTACACAAGAACAACCTTGAAGGCAATTCGAATTACATTTGCATGACCAACAACCTCTATGATTATTGATTGATGATTATCTTTTATTGCATTACAACACACCTTCTTTATAGGATTTACAATAGAAAAAAACCCTAAATAAAATAATCCCAAAGACAATTAAAGATACACACAAATCATTGGCTACAAATACCGCGAATCTTGGGATTCTGTTACAGTCGAATACTAAGTCAATTTACCAGTCGACTACCAGTTGACCTTCATTCGGTTTTTAGTCAGTTGCCACACACCCTCCTGTCAACCTCTTGTCGGTTGACCTCTTCGACTTTCTATCAATGTCTTTGACTTCGACTTTACCTGGTCAAACCACCTTGACCTTCGACTTGTTTTCGATGTCTTTAACTTCGAGTTTACCCGGTCTAACCACCTCAACCTTGATATTGATGTTGATTCCTTCAATTTCGATTGTCATTCAATCCACCTCGGCTAAACTTTCACTGCAAATAATATAACAATCCAAAATTCTCCCACTTGTTGTTTTCTTTGTTGAAACCGAGAGATCTTTGAACTCTCGTTCACAGACCCAGGGCATAAATAGCCATTTCCTCTTTGCACCAAGAGAAATTCACAACACTCACAGACTTGGTCAAAGAGTTTTTTATATTTTCCAACGTGTCTACTTTCTCCAGCAACACCTTGTTGATTTCCACCATGTTTCTCACGAAATGGTATTGTACATCAATATGCTTAGTCTTAGAATGGTAAGATGGGTTCTTTTCCAGAAATATTGCAGACCTTATATAAGAAGTTATCATTTTGGTCTCTCCCCCTTTGTCTCTTCTTTTGATTGAGCTTTTATTCTTTCTCAATAAGTTATGGTAGTTCAACTACCTTTCTTGTTAAGCTTAATTATATTAAATAATTGGTTGAGACAAATAAATAATAATATATAAATAAGGGTCTATTTAAATAATAATTAAATAGGTGGGACCCCTTGTCACTCCAATTTTCACTTCTTTAATAATCGTCAAAACATGAAATATAATACCCCAAAAATTTAACTCAAATATCTGCCTTGTAACTCCCATCCTCATATTAATAGTCAAATATTTTAATATAAAAAATTTAACATGACTATATCCAAAAATAACATCATATCCATGCTGTCCAAAACAAATCTATCTAAATGTGTATTTGTTTTACAAACATTCTGTCATACCAATTAAAACTATCCCCAAAATAAAATATCATTAAAACATTAAAAACCATATTTTCTATGAGAGGCGGTTTGCCTCTTTTCACTATTGTTCTATTTTGATCTTTTTGTTGTCTTGCCTTCTATAGAAACCTTAGGATGATCAAATCCTTGAGGATGAATTTCATTGATGACATGGGAGAAATTTTCCTTGAGGTGGAAAAGAGAGGACACTGATCCAGAGGAATTTTCGGAAGAGTTAGGGGAATTGGATACTTTTTTCCCTTTATCAATATCTAGTTCAAGCATGGTAGGTTTGAGCCTTGTGTTTGCAAGTGAATACTGGGATGGTGAAGAAATTAAATTATCTTGGGAATTTGGGTTAAATGACGGTGGAGGAGGGGAAAATGGAAACAATATTGTAGGCCAATGATCTGAAAATGGGTGAGTACATTACTCTACACAAGTTTTCAATCGAGAATCGTTTTCTGACGAATTAGTTTCATAAGGATTAAAGGGGATATGAATCCATGATTAACCATGCTTTAAACAATAATACATAACACACATGAACTCAAATGGAATAAAACACATGAAAAGACAAGAGAGAGACAACCGATGTTGGTAACGAAGGTCACCCCTCCCGGGCTACGTCTCTGGACCCGCTTCAATTGGAATACAGATCGCTTTCATTCCTTCTTGAAAATATGTCGAGACCTTCACATAAGTGATTACATAAGAGATGCCCTCTCCTCCAGTGAGGATTCAAGAAGAATACTCACACTCATATCTCTCCATACATCAAGAAGGATAATTCCTTACATGAATAAGTCTCTCAATGCTTAGGAGTAGTAGCACTATGGCTCTCTAACTCTACTCATTCATTCTCCATTACTCTCCTCCATTTCAAAGGGCTCACATAAGGAATTATATTGTTTTTCCTGACTCCCTCTTAAGAAAGAGCATTAACTCCTAGATCCAAAATAATAGGATCTAATTACAAAAGAAGAAAAAAAAGATCCATGAATGTAGGATCTCAAACTATCTTCAAGCACATAATGGAAAAGTCTCAAAACCACCCAAGACTCTTCATCCATGTCCTTGATCCTCTCAACCTATGACTGAGAATAATGAAAAATTGGTGTGAGGTGGTTTCTCACATAAAAACCAATTTCCAAAATGATAATTTAATGATAAATACGTAATTCTAACTTCCCTCACAAGTATTAATCATTTTACATCAAAAGTGAATAATATATGAGTTTTCCAAAATCTCATAAAGAGTAATTAAATGCATGAAAATATCATAAAAGAATAAGAATGCATGATCCAGGTGGATATCGGTGGCCACCCACCTTTTCCGACTGGCTCAAAACAGTTTTCTGGCAATTTTGGCAATTTACTATTTTTAGTAGTTTTTAACTTCCGGGGCCATTTTGAGGGCCCAAATGAAGGTTTTTCTAGATCGAGGTTTTAAATGTTAGTTAAAAAAATGATTGAGCCCCCAAAATGAATCTCCTCGACGATACCTTTCCAACGAGCTATTATACGCCTAAAATGAAGATCGTATGCAAAAGCTACGACTTCGGGAAGTTGATGTACTAACTTACCCAAATGGGGCCCACATGACTTTTGGCGCTTCATCTCCTAGGTTTAGGTTTTTGGATGTCTAGGGTTTTTGGAATTCCTTTTTATTGTAAAAAGGCCTTCAGAGCCTCATTGTAATTATCTTCTTGCGAATGCGAGTAGCCATCACATCTCTTCTCAGAGATAAACTGCAACCATTCTAACAAGTCTTTCACTCTGTATTTTTACAGTCTCTGTACATTTCTTTCATTAATAGAAATCGTGTATTATTGTATATCTGTGTTTATGGTTTCATCTCTGATACATTTATGTTATATTATTGAATATCTGCGATATCTCTGTGCATTTATTTATTATATCTCTGCTCTCATTTCGTGTCGAAAATAATCCGGATCAATGCATGAGACCCTTTTTCCCACAAAGCATTAATAAAATGCATGAGAAAATAAAACTCAAAACATATAAGTTCACCACCTTCACCACTCTGCAAATCAACTTGGTGAACACAGTAAAGTCCTTCCATGTGTGGAAATCCGTCTAGATCATGCCTCCCCCAAAAGTATCAACTTTATTTGTATGAAAATGTCCTCACAAGTTGCATTCTTTCAAGACTCCTTCACACACATACTTCAGAATCAGAATGCAAATCCAACACTTGCAACTGCTGCAAAGCAAATTTTTGGAAAGGCACATCCCTTGTCTCCTTCACCTCTGTTTTTCAATGCTGAAATTTTGAAGCCCACCTGCATAATCTTGCAACCTATAGTGGATGATACATGTACCACAATCTTTGGTGTACCTTACTTGCCAAGATTTTATAGCTACACTCTTGGTCAAGTTTACAATGAATAGTGAAAATGGCTTAGGCAAATCGCCTCATACATTGATTACAATGATGATTACAATGATGATTACAAAATTAAGCCACTTAAGGCTTAAGGCGAAAAATAACTCCTCTCACTCTCCTCACTCAAGAGTGGATAAAAATCCATTACAATGATTCATAATCATTCAGTTCAATAGTTAAGGCAACATGCCTCAAATGGGCACTAGTGGTGGAACTTTATGGTTTCCAATCTCCACTACAAAAAGTGCAATTTATATCAAGTTTCAAGGAAATTCTCAAGCCAAATATGATGTCGAAATATGCACAAATGGGAAACTTATATGGTTTTATGTACCCTTTACAAAATTGTGCATCATAGCCAAAAATAGTCACCAATGGTGAGAAATCACTATTACATGATGATATGTGCAAGCTCAAATCAATGTGCACTAGTGGTGATGATTCCCAAATCAACATGCATATGGAAACCTTATAAAAATGGCTTTCAAAGTTGATCATGCCTCATTGTACGAGCTTCTACGAAATGACTTCTCACACAAAAACATCAATAGCTCCCTCTAAAGCACATATAGAGACAATAATGAATACCAATTTGTGGTGGCCTTAGGAAAAGCTTGATGCTTGTGTCTTTTCATAACTCTGATCCAATTGGTTTCATTATAGTAGCCACTACCATAACTAGAATGTGGATGGCCAACCCAAAACTGATGTCCCCCTCAATTATTTTGGCACATTCATAACCAATTAGTTTCACTTGGCATATGATAGTGTATTGTGCCAAACAAATAAGAAGTAGTGTTCCAGGTCCCCATGGTGCATGAGCAACCAAAAATTATTCTCGTATCAACAATATAGTTGAAACAAAAAAAGGCTTGGATATAGCCTTCACATTTTATTGGAAAGAAATGTTCTCCTTCATTGTCAATGCGATTTCAGACGATGTCAATTGTCAAACATGACAACTTAGAAAATATGAATTTTGAACATCTAAGATTCATTTGCTATGTCAGGCATTCTTCAAAGTGACCCATGGAAAGCCCAACATTTCTTCTGGATTCCTCAAGTCTTTCTGATCCTCAAGTTAAGGTTGAGGCTCTTTGTTGGAATTCAACTCTAATTAGAAAGAAGAAAAATCAAGGTCAAAACCTCCACATTCCAATGCAATCTCTCGTCGTGATTATCAGTTATGGAGAACTCAATAGAGACGACAATGGAATCCTTCATGGAAGGGTCCTTGAAAACCCTTGCCACAATTATCACCAAAGACCATTTCTACGTCATTATTCAACCCACACAACTTGAACACGTATTCTTTTGCATTGAAGATACACAATAAGCACCTGTAACCAAGTTCAAGTGCTCGAAACAATCTTTGACATTGTTGCAGAGTTTGAACATAAACTGCTCGTCATATTTTGGCTGTGATTCTGAGCAATCTCTCGATGGTAAGCTCGTGATCCTGAAAATTGATCTTCTTTCCCTCGTCACGCCCTTACATAATAGAAAAAGAGGCTTCAATCCTACAAATAGACGAAACATGATCTGTTCCATCGAGGTGGCAAGATGGTCACTATAGACGAGATATGTGATCTCGTATCTTCTCCCGCCGCCGGAGGCCTTATTGTCTTTTAAGTCGTGGCTACCAACCGTGTATGCAATCTAGCCATTAACTAATACCCTCAATCACCACCAGCTTGCAAGGGTTTTCCCTCTGTGCCATGCAACCAAAATGATTATAGATAAATCACCAATATGGATGCTCTCCTTGCATCTATTGCAGAATTGAACCCCACCAACGTCGTTGTAGTCATTGACGATGAGGTCGATAATTGGAAGTTTGATGGACATGACCACGGGTCTTTCCCACCGCAAGCTCGAATCTCTGAGTCGCGCTCATGGCGCCAAGAAGATTATGGAGTTTAGCTTTGGCTCCACGCCCATTGTTATTACGCCTGATCTGGAGGTCACCAGAGATATGGTTAGCTCCCCTCACTTCGCAAACAAATCCCGTTAGATTCAAAAGGAAGAAAATAGTAGAAAGATAATGTAAATAGCTGAAGCAATCAGGAAACTATGAAGAATAGAGATAAATAAACAAAGGCAGAAAAGGCATACTCTATTCATCAATGCTTCTGTAAATCATCATGTACATAGATGTACATATATAATACAAAAGAC
>ML792341.1:259232-270490 GCA_009831015.1 Picea engelmannii | reverse complement strand
GGCATACTCTATTCATCAATGCTTCTGTAAATCATCATGTACATAGATGTACATATATAATACAAAAGACCATAACTGTTATGTAACTGTATAACAGTTAGGTTAACTAACCAACTAACTTATGATTAGTGTTTTAACAAATCCCTCAAGCAATCGACACAACAGTTGTTTTTTGGGAGGGCCATTGGATTCTTACCCAATGGGGCTACTGGAGGTTGCTATGGAGAATTTCTTCTGCTCATCTCTTTGCCCTGTGCAGAATCGCTGCCCACGAAGTTGGTCGCCAGGCCGACACTGCCCGAATGCTTGTTGATATTCAAAACAAGTATTAGTCTAATGAGGTTGTTAGGCTTAGACCACACCTGCAAGCTGCTGTGCTGAAAAATATCATGGGAGGGAATTGGTTCGAGACATGCCAAGGCTCTTGCAAGTCGTGGCTAAAATGATGACCACTGTTTTTCGAATTTGTATAGGCCAGATTCGTCGATCCAATGAATTGGCATGAAGTGAAAACAACTTGCTCCACAGACTTGGATTTTTCGCGCAATCTCAAAACATTCAAGACCCTATTGACGGTTGGCTCAATTATCTCATTTCTCGGCTTGAACTCGAAAGCCATGGGAGTGACAACATGGAAAATTCCCTCAAAACATTTATTTTAAAACACCGTCAAGATTGGCTCTATGAAAAGACAGTCCGGTGTCTGTCTTCCATGAGATCATATATGCACAATAGATCCATAAAAAATAATTTAATGATATAATGAAGAGTGTCTTCATATTGGAACTCCATATCATCTCCACAGATGAAATAATGTGGTAGATCTACATTTCAACGAACTGCAGAATCGTCTTGAACAATGTGCCTCTGCAACATACGCGTCCAAAAATCTCACACCAGGTAGTAATCATCACACACCGTTTCATTTTTCATCATGGTCGGAAAACAAAACAAGCTGATAGATGCAGAATTATAGCGATGGCGGAAAGCAACACCGATAATGGAAGCAATGTAGACTTCCCCAAACTTGTATATCTTTTGCACGTCGATCGTGTATCCTCCCAATAGATTCCTGCTAATCTCCTTTCGATATTATGGAGGCAACGATTCCTGTATGCGGACCATATTCTGGGACCGAGGAGGATCCCTTTGGATCATATTCCTCCTACTGAATCTGAAATTTAAAACCAACAGAATTCAATTTTGCAAATAAAATATAAATTGCTTACCAAGCCAGTACCAAACACTTTCTTATTGTAACATTTTTTCTTCAATGGTTGATGGAGCTTCCTTCTTCGCGGGCTCTTTAATCATATGCCAACTTGATTGGTAGTGATTTTCAGGGTGCAATTTCCAGCACCTCTTCTCCCAATGGCCACTGATGTTGCAGTAACTGCAGAAATTCATTCGCTTTCCCTTCAATTTTGCGTTCCCGATAGGAGTACTGGGAAGGTGTGTTTTTTGCTTGGTCTCACTTTTGGTAACGCCGTCTCTCTTCTTAACCCAATTTTGTTTTGTCTGATGCTTAGCTACATCCTGGTTAGAAGACCTATGACCATAATCATTTTTCTTATATGTAAGAAAAGAATTGAAATGTCCTTTATACTTTCCTGAGTGGTTCTTGTTCTGATGAGGACAAGTTGGCTTGATTCCTTTCTTGGAATTTGATGGTGAAGAGATGGTTTTTGCTTCAGCAACCTTTGAGCATTTTCCATTCTCTTCCTTTCCATAACCCAAACCTACAAATAATGGTCTTTGTACCACCTCTAATGGCTGAGTGACTCCTTGGCCATGAATGCCAAGTCCACCTCCTTTGTATCCCATCTTCGTGAGGAGCTTCATGCGCACGTTAGTTTCATACTGAGACAAAATTGAACATGAAGAAACATATTATACCTCGGTTTGAGTTTGTGCATCCACGATAGAAGGCTCTTTGTCCTCCATTCGTTCACCATGCTGCAACTTAGCCAAGAGATCATCTCTGGCTTGCAATTCGAGCTGCAATTATTCAATAATTTCATTGAGGACTTCTCCATAAAGCTGAGATATCTATTGAAGCTCTTGCTTCTCTTCTTCTACAGCCTTCAAAAGTCTCCTCAAATTTGATTTTTCATCTTGAATGATGTGATTTATCTCTTCTAATTCTTGAAGTCTTTCTGCTCACTTCGCTCCTTTGCCCACCGTGCAAAGCAGTCAATCTAGCTCTGATACCACATGATCTAAGAATGGATAAGTACTTTACTCTATGAAAGTTTTCAATTGAGAATCGTTTTCTGACGAATTAGTTGCATAAGTATTAAAGGGAATATGAATCCATGATTAACCATTCTTTTAAAAAATAATACAGAACATACATGAACTCAAATGGAAAAAAGCACATGAAAAGACAAGAGAGAGACAACCGACGTTGGTAACGGATTTCACCCCTCTTGGGCTATGTCTTCAGACTTCCTTCAATTGGAATACGGATCGCTTTCATTCCTTCTTCAAAAGATGTTGGGACCTTCACATAAGTTATTACATAAGAGATGCCTTCTCCTCCAGTGAAGATTCAAGAAGACTACTCACACTCATATCTCTCCATACATCAAGAAGGATCATTCCTTACATGAATAAGTATTTCAATGCTTAGGAGTAGTAGCACTATGGCTCTCTAACTCCACTCATTCATTCTCCATTACTCTCCTCCCTTTCAAAGGGCTCTCATAAGGAATTATATATTTTTTCCTCACTCCCTCTTAAGAAAGAGCATTAACTCCTAGATCCACAATAATAGGATCTAATTACAAAAGAGGAAAAACAAGACCCATGAATGTAGGATCTCAAACTATGAAATATTCTATGTTGTAAAAGTGAAGCAAAACCCTCAAATTCTGATGTTGACCTTTCGTCAAACAGTTTGCATATCTCTGAGATTATGGTTGTAGATGAAGATTTGATTGGACAACGATATAATTATTGGTTTTTCTGACTGTTCAGTGGTTTCCTCAGCCCTTATGACTCCCAATTGAAGTGTCAATTATAATGTTTTGATTTCAAGCATAACCCATAAAAATAATGATAAAACATGCACATTCAAATGGACAAATTTGCCAAACTTGACTGTATTTTATTGTGTAACAGTGCTGAGCTATTGTTAATTCAAAATGTGATGGGAATACCTCTTACAACGAAGAGAATGGCTGATGTGGGTAATCTAGAACTAACCAAACTCGTACAGCTCTGTGGAAGCATCCCAACTGTCCCACGAATTGAGAAAAAGGGGGCGACTGATGTGATTTAATGCCCAACCATTGGTTGAATGCGTTGACAGCCACAATGTAGTGTTAATCTTCTCCTTAAACAACAGACAACCCTCCAAATGAAGTCTCCCAATCAGCAGTAGCTTTCCTTGTCACTCCACGCGGCCCTTTGACAGGAGATACACGACCCAGCCATGTGGCACGCAACTCCACAGTTATTGACCAGCAGGGATCATGCCCCCAGCAAAGAAACCTTTTCTTGGTGAATGGGAAACGCAGCTCCAACAAACTACACGCTGCAAGGTGATAGATGACGCGCCCAACCTCAAGAAGTCACCCAGCAGTAAGGAAAAATCACACCCAGCAGCAACCACGAAATTGTTGAGGAATGATTCAGCCACCATGGGAAAGCACACGACCACCCATAGAAGATGCGCCCAGCACAAGAGGAACTCTCTAAACTATCACAAACAAGGCCCCCGCTCCAACAATAATGACCACGACTTGAATGCCTCAGATCTGATGTAAAATCGCCCAGCCACAATGATAATTCGCCCAGCAGTGAGGGAGCTCATCCCACAAGAACAACACGACCCACAGCTAGCAATTCACCTCCAATTCACCATACGCAGAAGAACCGTAGATGATGCATCCAACTCACTGAGAAAATGCTCAAACCTCCACTCGTGCCAAGAGACTTGTGCCCTCTTTCTGCTCAGATCAGAAATTGAAGTTGTCTCCAATAAACTCCTTCGAATCTTCGATACCAAATCCTTGCAAATGAGAACCCTGAATGGATTCTCCGATTCTCCCGATTAGGGCAGATAATTTCACTACCGAAACCAAGATTCCACGGCTAGGGCAGATAGTTTCACTGCCGAATCCGAGGTGCCGAATGGGTTTCCAGCTGAAACCCTTGTTTGCTCACTGAGCTCTTCTCCAAAATCAATTTTTCCAAATGAATAGTAGATAATCACTTTTTCCCCTCAATCGTCCTTTTATTCCTTCACTTGTCCTTTTCCTCCATTAAAATATTTATTTAATTATTAATTGGAGAGAAATACCCTTAAAGAGGGTTTATTAATGATAAACTCACTTTTCCTAAGTTTCACTTTATAATTCGAAAGTGACTTTACCAGTATCGTTTCCCCAGCTCATCCGTCTAATGGTTTACGGGAAACTGTTTAAACCACCACGGTAGTCCGACTGCCTAGGAAAAACGGGACATTACAAACTATCTTCAAGCGCATAATGGGAAAAGTCTCAAAACCACCGACTCTTCATCCATGTCCTTGATTCTCTCAACCTATAATTGAGAATAATGGAAAATTGGTGTGAGGTGGTTTCTCACATAAAAACCAATTTCCAAAATGATAATTTAATGATAAATACATGAGTCTAACTTCCATCACAAGTATTAATCATTTTACATTAAAAGGTAATAATATATGAGTTTTTCAAAAGCTCATAAAGCATAATTAAATTCATGAGAGTCTCATAAAATCACAAGAATGCATGAGACCCTTTTTCCCACAAAGCATTAATAAAATGCATGAGAAAATAAAACTCAAAACATATAATTTCACCACCTTCACCACTCTGCAAATAAACTTGGTGAACATAGTAAATTCCTTCCATGTGTGGAAATCAGTCTGGATCATCCAACCATTGTGATGTGCAACAGGCTGATGGACGATCTCTTGCGAGCCATCATTGGCAGCTGGTTTTGGCTACATAGAAACATGAGGGGGGAAACGAATACCAGAGAAATTTTGGTGTGGTTGGTAAGGAGGCCTCTTAGGCCTAGGTTGCAGAATCCCTTGGCCAACTAGATTAAAAAACACAGCTTGGAAAATCTGGCTTAGTTCTTGCAGATCAATGTCAAAATATATTGAGAATCGTGGCCCTATATGGCCTCTTTTCCAATTTTTTCCTCTACCTCTATTTGTACCTTTGTCATTGTTACCCCTACTAAAGAAGCTCATCCCGAAGCAATATTTCAATTAGAATATGAAAATTTTTAACAATCCATTCACTAATACTCTACCTAAATAAAATCAAAATGTTGGCTCTATCATTCACAACATAAGCATATGCAATCCATCCATTAACACAACTTCACCACATCCAATTTAATAATTAACTGCAATTGAACAGGGAATGATAAGGTCATTGGGAATACGAGAGGCTTTATAATGAATGAAAAAGGGTAGCATGGACAGGAACCAACAAATGAATATTGTTCAAGAAAAATGCATAGCTCTTTTCCTTTCAAAAGCAATATCTCCATATTACAATTTTCAACTAAAATCATTATCCAATCCTCTTTAATCCTTTTCCTTTAAAAATTAAATTCAATATAACATAAAAGGGGATGTATTAAATGTTATTGGGAAGGTGGCGGGTGTATAATGAGAGAAAAATAAAACAATGAATGGGAATAATAGAGATTATTGTTTTGTTACAAGAAATAACATTTATTAACTTTAAAATTAATATTCCCAATATCCACCAAATCATTTAAATATCCATTTTTTCCATGCACATTCATTTCCAAAAACTTCTACCAAATTTTGTTTGTGCCATAACACTCTTTTAAACTTCAACACACAGAATCCATAACGTGGAAAAAATATTCTCAAATTGTGCAATATAAAACCCAAGGAAAATTTATATGATAATCAAACTTGCAAATTTCATTTCTCTTTTTGAATAACTATCATAAAGTTTTGTAGGAGATTGTTTACAAAACAATTTAACTCAGTCATAATCATACATAATGCTTCAAAACATAACGAGAGGAAGAGAAACATAAAGATATCGTCTTTTTCTTATATCACAACCTCCAATAATAGTTGCATGCAAACCAGGTTCAAAACCACATGCGAACCTAGTGGGCATTGTTTCCATAGCATTCCTTTTAAACAAAAAATCAGTCAAATCACCTCATATATAAATAACAAATGAGTGAATATTTTGTGGGCGATATCAATCTTTTCGACTGTTGGGTTGAATAGTTAAACAAAAATTTCAAATTTGGATTTTCTTTTATTCACTTTCATGTGCATTGAAAGAGGAAACAAGACCTATAGTAGGCATATAGGCGCAGGGTTTGAAATGTGGGCTGCGAGAAAAGAAAAACCTCAGTTAATCATTCCACCTATTTTTATCCTTTTCAGTTAGTGCATGGTGTGGATTTGATCCTTCTGATCGAATGAGAAATCCCTTCCCTCAAGATGGAAATTGAAATCCTACCTAACACATCCGATCTTGAAGAACACCTTGTGCACCTGGAGCATCTAGATGAGCATCATCGAGATGCCTCTATGACTATCGAAGTGAATAAATAACATATTAAGGTTCATTATGATAGGTATGTCTGTCCTGGGCAGTAAACTGAGGGTGACTTTGTCCTCTTGTATGACCAAGACAAAGAACCATTGGGGGCAGGAAAATTCAACCTCATGTGGCACGATCCTTATATCATGTGACGTATTTTAGAGAAAGGATCCTATGAATTGGAGGATTATGAGGGGAATATGCTAGATGAGCCCATTAATGGGCTCTAACTTAAAATATATTATGCTTGATCCCTCAATATTGGGCATGACTCTTTGTATACTAGTGTATCTTAGTGTATATACAACTTTTCCTTTACATCACCAGCTTTCTTATTGATTTTTCCCTTGGTTAGAAGATGTCAATGAAGTCTTCAGTTTACTTAGGATTCACAGATGGTTCCAGTCATCATACACAGAAAATGGCTTCCATCACTTACGTCATTTACTTTCCTGAGGGTCAACTGGTCTCTTCAGGTGGCATTTTTCTAGATCCATCAACGAATAATGTGGCTGAGTATAGTGTCGTTATATAGCTTTTACGTGATGCCATTTCACATGGTGTTCGATATTTAGAGGTTCACTTGGAGTCCTAGTTAGTATTATATTAGTTAAATGACAGTTACCATGTGCAATACCCTACTCTACTACGGCGATTCCTACGGGTACGACTTTTGGAACGATACTTTGATTTTGTTACTTATAATCACATACCTAGAAGTTCTAATTATCTATCCGATGCATATGATAATTATGTTTTATATTGGCATTTGTCACATAACTAAAATAAAGAAAACACATTCATTAATGTACACATTATAACATATATAAATAAATTCGAGGACCAATGTTATGACTCTGTTGACATGTTAGCCATAGATATAATGGAGTCATAGATATAACAGAGTCATAGATATAATGGCCATGGCATCTATTCCTATGGCGTCAGATGCATATCATGATAGCACACTACGACGTTTAAGAGATGTCGGAAGAGTCACACCCATGCACGGGGCACACCCATCACCTGCCACAGCATAGCCTCTGGCAGATCCTCCACTTGAACCATTGGAATCCTGTGCATCAATTGAGACAGGTTCCCCTAAACATTTTGTAGCACTCTCTATGCATCTCCTCCTGCATGCTCGTCTCCCCAGTTCCTCGACCGATGTCGTGGGAATCCATTCGGTCATTTTGGACCCACATCTGCATTACAAAGCATGTTGTTAATACTTGATACCATACAAAAATATTTGAGTTTTTATAGTTTTTGAAAAAACACACAAAAAAATGAAATATATAAAAAATCATACCTATATCACCGTAGGTGGAGCCTAGTGGAAAATGAATATCTGGATCTCCTTTGTAGTTGAGCCTAGCATAAGGGTAGTCGTCTATGGCTATCAGTTGTCGATGCCACCAGAAGAAGAACTCATCGTTGTAGGGGGTTGACACCCTACCACCTCTTAATATCCTCATCATGTCGGTCCACCGTGACATGGCTGGATTGTGTGGTTCATGTGGAATGATATCTACTCTAGGGCTCAAGCTTGGAACCTGCTCAAAGAAAATACTACACAAGATGGATGCAAACCCGAAGTTTCTCTTCCTCCCTTGTTTTCAATCTGTCAGCTAGCTCTTCATGTTAGCCAGTAGTGAGGTACACCAGTCATAACCCATGGTTCGTAAACACTCCATTGCATAAAAGATGAGTGACATTGATTTTTGTTGCAATGAGGTCGACCCCAAGATTTGTGTAAGGACACGGATGATGATATTCAAACTTAGGTTCTTGATCACCTTGATGGGGAGTTGGATCCCTATTTTTTCTGTGCCTACAACACAGTAGGTGGCAATGTAATCGTGTATGGTCATACCACCCCCAACCCCTTGGGATTTGAGATTCACCACCTCTCCCTGACGAGACAATACTTTGATAAAATATATGTCATCTACTTCAATTCTTAATGGCTTCCCATCGAAATTGAAGGCCTCTTTCTACGAAGTCCAAAATTTTATTAGCATTTGGATTAACCTCACTTGAGCCCTCATTCCTTTGAGATCCCAAAATTTGTAAAGTCCACATATTTTTAAATCTAGTTGGGCCCTTGCATCTCTTTCCATTGTTGCATCTACCTCTTCATGTTCCCTCTCTCTCAATTCAAGAACCACCCTACAAAAGGAAAATCATTTTTTGAGTTAAATTCATTAAAAAATTTGTTTGCAGACTTGTACACAAGTTGTAATGTTAACAGTCGCGTGTAGGGCCACATATACCCAAGCATGCTTTGCTTCAAGGATGATTTTAAGGATGGAAATTTATTTTAAAATGTAGAAACCTTAGCGAATCTTACTGATCCTTCATATGCCAACTATAAATGTTTGGCGATATTTTTGTAAAAATATTCAAAATTCTAAGGATTTTATACAGTTTCTATAAAATTTTGGCTATTTTTAAGGTAAAATATTTTTATCCTATAGAATTTGGGAGAATCAGTTTTAGAATGGCAAATATTTTTTTGTGAAAAACCATGGAAAATTAGCCCATGAGCGAAATTTAGCCCCTAAAATCATCCCGGATTTTCTTTTCCCACGTCCATGTCTCCATATACAAGGCACGATAAACTATAGCTCATGTACACCCTAATTTATATGGTACACCCTCAAATACTCAAAAAATGAGGACTAAATTTAAAATTTAAACCACTAGAAATGAAGAGGAGGGCAATAGCACTTAATTGGTCTAGATGGTTCTTAATTCCGTTGATTGTAGCTCCCACAATAAACACTTGAATATCGTGGGAAAATTGGTCTAAAATGCACTATGTGGGTAAAAAAATCAAGTGGTATGGTAAAATTGGTTATTTTTACTATTGGTAGAAAATTTTTATCCACTTTATATAGTTTATGCTAATGTTTTGACCTAGTGGACTAATATTGTAGTGGAAGGAGTTAGTTTTGGTGGTTTTGTCTAGGGATTTTTGTAGCTTCTAGCATCATTTTGTTTGTTCGTGACTTCGGCAGGTATTTTCTTTTAACAACATATAGGATAGGTTGTCACTCCATTTTTGCATATTTGCATTATCCTATGACTGTGATCTATATGCCTTAGGTACGAACCCATTTATTAGTGATACAAAACCTTCTTACTACTAGTAGAAGTGTCGTTATTGAGAGGTAGAGGTTTACCAAACATGGGTGCCCTAGTTAGAACCTTTGTGCCATTTGGTGCCCATGTAGAAGTTATTCCATAGGGTTGGGAGTCCCTTATAGTTCCAATATGACTTTGTGTTCGAACCTCATATTCTTACTCACAAGCATTCTGACCTGTACCTATGGGACTCCCCCTTGAGTCTTAGTTAATCTCTTTTCTGACTCTCTAAAAAAGATAAAAAATTACCAAGTGAACTTGTCTCTTTCACACTTGTTAAATCGCTTTGAAAGGATGTCTATTTGGTGTAATTTTAACCCTTTTTTGGAACAAGTATAATAATTTAGAAAAAATGAATACTCTAGTCACCTTGGTTAGAAGAGTTCTCCTGGGTATTGTTATATACTTTTTCAGGCCTAGGGGACTAAATTTACAAAAAAGGACATTCTTTGGAGTTAAGTTGTAATTGCATTCCATTATCTTGCTTGCAGTATTGTGCCTATTTTCGGTTCTTGCTTTCTCATTATAATCCCATTACCTCAAAAATTTGCATCAATAACCAAGCAGAGCCTTGTTTATATCCTTTGCAGCTTGACACCTTGTACCCTAAGAGGAAACATTCCCCCAAGTGTCCATGCCCCACATGCACTTCCTTGCATTTAGCATAGGTATGTTCTATTGTTTGGAGCTAGTTGCTTACTCAGGACACTCGTTTCCTCTCTTGTATCATAACATTTATTTTCCTATGAAAAAACAAAAAAGATGGGCAAGAAAAGAATATTATCTTATATTGGCAGTAGTCATGTCTCCTTTTAACAGAGCACAAAATTTTGAGTCCATTGTCATCCAAAGTTTGGGTTTAGTATGACCTTAGGAAGTTGAGCTTGTTACTTAGAGTTTACTCCTCTGATTGGTTATTCTTCTAGTCCCTATGGAGTAGTTCATTGATGCCTCCTGCATCATGAAGCTTTATCATCAAAGTCTATGCTTCCTGAGTTATCTTTATGTCTCATGCACTTTTTCAAAGGACGTCTATAACCCTGTGTCAGCCATTTCTTAAAACTCTTGACCTTGAATGTCGTCCTGTAATGTCCCCACTTTGGGACATCATCACAGGGCAGAGACTTATGATGACCAGACTAGCTAGATGGATGTTATAGCAAGTACAGGGGTATTTGAGAGGCATTGTGGGGTCCAGTTGGAATTTACCATCACATTCCATCATTATGAGCCATTTCGCATAGTTTGGCTTTGGTTTCATTCCATTCCGACGATTTCCATGATTTTGACTATTTTGAGCTATAAGTCAATGGAATTCACTGAAGAGGTCATTTTGGGCACATTACTTGGAGGAACCTCTCAGTGTAATAGCTCATTGGAATATGGAGGAGCAACACTATAGGATGATATGTCTAGAAGTGACTTTCAGTGGCCAGGGAAGCCACAAGGAGAGATAAGGAGTTTTTCAAAGGCAAAAAGGTTAATTAATTAATTAAAGTGATTTAATTAATTAATTAAATATTAATA
>ML792341.1:229776-253383 GCA_009831015.1 Picea engelmannii | reverse complement strand
TGTTATTTGCTGCATACACACATATAAACACATCTAAAAGGTAGATCAGCAAAGTGTTTGACGAAATACCTCACTCAGAAAAAGTTTTAAAAAAGACACCAAAACAGTGATGATCCTTGCATAATGGCTTGGGATCATTACACGTCCATACCCTTAGTGTGTTTCAGAATCACATGAAGTTGTAGTCCTACCGTGCACCCTGGTCCTACTTTGCCTCATTGGTCGTTGACTGGGGGGTTTCCCTTGTGTTCGAGGACAATAAATCTGTTCACACATTGGGATTCATGTAGTTTCTTGGATGCCATTATCCTTATTGGTGGTTTCCTCGCCTTTATCAATAGTTTTCCTTATTGGATGTTATTCAGAGGGCCTCTTTCGCGAACTACTTGCATCTGGTGCATGTGAGAGATGCACAGGTTCGTTGGCTTGTGAACATCCTCTTCTTCCAAGTACCTCCAAATCATCAAGCTATTGATTTGTACCTCGTACTGAGTGATGAGAGATGCCTTAATACTCTCTTTTCAACGAGTCTCCTTCCATCGACTTCAACTCATTTATTCTGGAAATGAGACCTAGAGTCCTATGAGTACCTAGAGGCTTGCAATCATTAGTGGAAGGTTCTCCCACCATCGACAGTTGGGAATACATCAATGTCTCATGATCGATGTATTCTTCAAGTGGTCGACCTCAACACCTTTATTCAAACTTGTAAGAATTTACTCGGTTCCTTGATACCTACTTTCATTATTGGTAGGTTGTCTCGCATTTATTAATGGTACACATTAATGATCAGTAATCAAATGAAGTATCATTGTGTTCGACTTCAATCCCTCTATTCACATGATGTAGAATTGCACCTTTGGCGGATAGTGTAGAATGCATTCAGTTTATAGGAGTAGTTTTCCTGAGCTATTGCTATCGTTCATTGGACCAGTACCTATATGACTTCAGTGATCATGGGAGATCATATTGTACTCCATTGTATACAAATATGTTCATATTGATTTCAAAACTTTTTTTCACTTAGCCTTGTTTGTGACTATGAAAGCCTATGGCATGTGTCTACTTTGTATTTCCTATTCATGGCCATGAACAACTATTTGGTATATTTCCACATGGATATGCAGTGTAATTCAAATTGGCAGCCATGTGTGCAAATTCATTATGTATTGTAATATTCTCATGAGAAACTATCACTTCCAATTGAGTCTCCATTACTCCAATTCTAGGAATTATAATTTATTTCGGCCATCGCAGATACTCCTTTGACCTCACACATTAGGGGGCATCTGCTATAGCAAGTTTTTCCTCACCCCATGCAACTTTCTTAGAGGGCCTTTCCATTTCCCTATGTAGACTTGAAGTCCCTTGTTGTACCTTCCAGATCCAAAACATCATATTTTTACACATATATGCACCATACCAGTTAGACATCATGCATATACACAGGTTGCTCCATTAAATCCCATGCACATTGGTTTTGGTGCTCAAAATTAAAAAAATGTTTCGGGTTTCCATGTCACATCACGAGATCCATGATCCTTGACATTCAATATATTGGAAACATTTTGAATTGGCCCTTCAGTTCCATTTTAAGGCTATAAATTTGTCCATATCCAAACCATGGGGGGAGAGAATTCAAATTTTGAGAGCAAAGATACTCTGGAGAAATTTCACTTCACATTGAGTCTGCATCCCTTTATCCTTGAAAGTATGAACACATTGTTCAACCCCCAAGCTCTTCCTTCTTTGATGGAGAACCTAATTTTCTCCTATATATAATATTTCCTTTGGTGGAGGATTGAAGTGGTGGAGGCCTAGCTAGAGGGACTTAGTTTCTTGGTTCCTATGTGTGTCGGCACAAAATTTTGTCACTTATACACTTTTGTTGATCATTTTTAATAGAAATACTCTTTTCTCATCCGATTGATATCTTGCAAATATTTGAATTGTTATTCCATGGGAGTATTTCTCATGAATGTTAATGGATTATGCTATTTTATATGCTAACATTATATATTATCACCATATTCTTGCATATTTTGGTTGTTGTGGACAAGTTTCATGTATAAAGCTTTGAGTTTCGTGCTCAATGGTGGTCTTCATCCAACGCCTAGATGAGGTAGGATCTTGATCTTTTCCTGTTAGCATTTCATTTATATAGCATACTTGGGATTAGAGTTGATTTTTGCATGTCATTTCATATGTTGTGGTTTACCCCATTCCATAGAGTGATTTTCCTCATAACAACAATGTCACTTGTCATACAGAATCAAGCCCTTCAAGGATGAGGTACCATGTGATGTTTCCCCACTGGAAGTCTATGATGTTATATTAGGCTAGCCATATATGTGGATGTGTCAAATTGTTTATTAGTATCAACCTCGTAGCATTAGTGTTACTCTAGGGGGTCAGCCCTACAAGACACCAGAGGTAGTTCCGACTATAGTATCAACGAAACAATGCAACAATGTAATCTCTCATACTGCAAAATTTAGCCTCTTCACAACTTGGTCGAAGAGAAGGAAACTGCAACCAATGCAACCTCATCCCAAGACCCTCCTATCTAGTGGAAGAAAATCAAAAAAATTGTAGAAGAGCACTAATATATTCCTAGTGCACCTACGAGGGTGCCTCCACACTACCTAGACAAACCAAGCTATGATAAATCCCTTCATGTTCTTCATGTTGCATCTTCAAAAATAGAGTCCTAACACGCTTAGTAAGATCATGCATCCATATTGGTTAAACGGATCCAACCCATCCAATAACAGGTTCATAACATCCTTCAACAAGCTAAGCAGAGAAACTTCTTCAACAAGGTGAGCAACGCACCAAGGTTCATATTCAACAAAATATTCCATGGTGACTTGATGCAATGGGGACCATTGATTCCTAATGGGGGAGGATTTACCCAGGCTGAAATCAGTGGCCACCCACCTATTCCATTGACTCAAAACATGGGTTTCCACCTTGGTAGTTTTTGTACGGTTTTTTGGGTCATGAACTTCCAGGGCCATTTTGAGGTTGTCAATGAATTGTTTTGGGCATGAAAACACCCAATCCGTTGAAAATGACATGGTTTGGTCCGAAAATAATATGTACTCCTCGGCTAGACCTTTTCTAACAAGTATAGATTTCCCCAAACGAATATCGTATGCAAAATTTAATCCTTTGGCAAGTTGACGTACCAACTACCCCCATCGGGGCCTGCAAACCTTTTGGCATTTCATCGTTCGGGGTTATAGTTTTGGATTTTATTTATGTTAAAAAGGCCTCTAGAGCCTCATTGTAATCATAATAATATTATTGCAAATGAGTGTATCCATCACATCTCTTCTTAGAGATAAGTTGCCACCATTCTAGCGACTCATTCACTCTGTAATTTTACAAATTTTGTACATTCTCTTAGTAATAAAAATTGTGCATTACTATATCTCTATGTTTATTGAAATATTTATGTGTATCTCGTAATATCTATGTATATTTAATTTTTATATATCTTCCTTCATTTCATTCTCAAAATGATATGAATCAATGGTATCAGAGTAGGCTACTCCTTTTCATTTCTTTTGCATGTCCCCAATGAGGTAAGGATATAGAGAGTTGGTTTTCAATCTAGTTTCCCTTGAGGATAACCTCTCTCGCTAGCCCAAGTGGCCTCCCATGGATGAAGAGAAGAGGAATCAGGGAGCAGAAGATCCCATTAAGTTGTTTCTCATGGAAGCCCTCATGCAACAGAGGAAGGATATGTTGGAGATTTTTTCCCAAATCCTTTAAATATTGTTGACAATAAAAGGTGTGTCTTTGTCAAGCAGTCGCTTTGGAGACACTACCACATTCAAGGTACAAGTTATTTTTTATATTCTTGTATTTTAAGGTTAGATCGATGCAGATTCTTTGGAAAAATGGTTAAATCTGCTAGAAGGTTATTTCTCTGTTCACAATTTTTTTGAAAGAGAAAAGATCACCTTTGCAATCCTTAAGGCTCCCCCCCATGTCAAACATTGGTGGAAAACTTATTGGGAGCCAAATTCCACATAAGATTCTGGAATATATGGGGCCAAACCCACTTGGTATTTTTGTATGGATGCGATGAAGGAACAATATTACCCCGTGGGAAACTATGATGACCAGTACATGAGATGGACCACGCTACATCGAAATCGGGACCAAAAAGTGTTGGAGTTAAAAAATACCTTCCATACCTTGAAAAACAAGATGGTTATCAAATACTCTGAGAAAAATATGGTTATGAAATAACACAGGGATCTACACAGGTACATTCAAACTGAAATCGAGTTTTTGTACATCTCATTATTGGGAGCCTCTTATAGATATGATGTCAAAATCAAGCATAAATTTAAGCAGTAGAACAAGCGAGAATCCGGGTCTGCAAATATACAACAACCAAAGTATGGTAAAGGCATCCCTAACTCATAGAATATTCAACCTCAAGAAAACCAATCCAAGCCACAGGAAAATAAGGGAAATGCGAAGATGAAGAAGGAAATTGGGAAGTGGTGTGACTTCCACAAACGCCCTTGGAACAACATTGATGAATGTTGCACGAAACAATCATTGGTAGCCAAGCTTAAAGAAACAGATCCGAGCCCTAATTTACACTTTGATTTAGAAAATAATAAAAGGAGACATATAATTGATGCAGAACCCACTGCTACTGTCGTGACCTCAACAATCCAACCAAAAGAACAAGAGGATTCTGAGGAGGGGGAGCACCTTTCCCATTCACATATGTGGGTGAAGGGGACCTCGTTGCATTTTATTGTTGATAAAAGAATCCAGAAGAACCTCATCTCACCAGAGGTCATCAAATATTTGGGTTTTCCAACAACACCACACCCACAACCAAACAACATCGGATGTCTCCGCTAGGGAAGTGATATTCGTGTCAGCCAATAGTGTCGCCTATCATATGACATCAATCTATTCAAGATGAGGCACTTTGTGATGATTCCCCACTAGAAGTTTTTTATTTTATTTTAGGGAAACCATATATGTGTAGTATTCATGTGTTTTATGATTATTGACCCCATAGCGTCATTGTTACTCTGGGGAGTCATCCCTACAGGATATCATAGGTAATTATGACTACGACACCAACGAAAAAATGCAGCAACGTAATCTCTCATACTGAAAAAATTATCCTCTACACAACCTATTCAAAATAGAAGGACACTAAAACCACTTCATCCTTAGCCCAAGACCTCCTATCTAGTAGAAGAAAATCAAAATAATTGTAGAAGAGCACCAAGATATTCCTACTGCACCTACGAGGGTGCCTTCACACTGCCTAGTCAAACCAAGTTATGATAAATCCCTTCATGTTATTCATGCTACATATTGAACAAGAGAGTCCTCCCACACTCAGGAATATCATGAAACCAGACTGGTTAAACAGATCCAACCACTCAAACAACAGGTTCATAACAACCTTCAACAAGCTAAGACGAGCAATTTCTTCAACAAGGGAAGAAACTCACCAAGGTTCATATTTAGAAAACGATTCCTCGGGGAATTTATGAAATGGATACTAGTGCTTCCTAAAGGGGGAGGATTGATCCGGGTGGAAATCGGTGGCCACCCATATATTCATTTGGCTCAAAACATGGGTTTCCACCTTGGTAGTTTTTCTACGGTTTTTTGGGTCTTGAATTTTTGGGGTCATTTTGAAGCCCTAAATGACATTTTTTGGGAATGACAGTGCCCAAAATAATACTAATGGCATGGTATGGGCCAAACGAGGTATGTACTCCTTGGATATGCCTTTTCGACGAGGTATATAATGACCCAAACGAAGATTGTATGAAAAATTTACACCCTTGGGAAGTTGACTTACAAACCACCTCCAACGAGGCCCACAAACATTTTGGCGTTTCATCTTCATGGGTTAGGGTTTTGGATTTTATTTATGTTAAAAATGCCTCTAGAGCCTCATTGTAATCATCATCATCTTCTTGTGAATGAGAATAGACATCACATCTCTTGTCAGAGATAAACTTCCACCATTCTAGCAAGTCATTCACTCTAAAAATTTATAGTTTCTGTACATTCTTTTAGTAATAAAAATTGTGCATTACTGTATATCGATGTTTATTGTAATATTTTAGTGTATCTCGCAATATCTATGTATATTTCATTGTTATATATCTACCTTCATTTCGTTCTCAAAATTATCTTGATTAGTGGTTTTAGAGAAGAATACTCTTTTTCATTTCTTGTGCATGTATCTGACACGATCAGGATATAGAGAGTTGGGTCTCGAGCTATTTTTCCTTGAGGATAACCACTCTTAGCAGCCCAACCAACCTCCCATTGAGAGAAGAGGAACGAGGGAGAAAAAATCCCATTAATTTGTTTCTCAAGGAAGCCCTTGCGCAACAGAGGAATGAGATATTGGAGATTTTTTCACAAATCCTTCAACGATTGTTGAAAATAACATGCACATCTTCATCAAGAAATCACTTTGGAGACCCTACCATGTTCAAGGTACAAGTTAATTTTTATATTCCCGTATTTTAAGGTCACATTGATGCAAATGCTTTGGAAAAATGGTTAAATTTTCTAGAAGGTTATTCCTTTGTTCACAATTTTTCCAACTGAGAAAATATCACCTTTGTGCTCCTTAAGGATCTACCCCAAATAAAACATTGGTGGGAAACATAATGGAATAAAAATTCCACAGAGGAGTCTAGAATATTTGGGGCTGAGCCCACTTGGTATTTTTTTATGGATGCTGTGAAGGAGAAATATTACCCTATGGGAAACTATGATGACTATTACATGATATGGACCACACTGCATCAAAAGTGGTACCAAACAGTGTTGGAGTTCACAAATACCTTCCATACCTTGTGCACCAAGTTAGGCATCAAATAATCTGAGTGGAATCTGGTTCTAAAATATCCCAGGGCTCTACACAGGTACATCCAAACGAAAATGGAGTTTCTATACATTTCATCATTGGGAGCCTCTTATAGATATGCTATCAAAATCAAGCATAAATTTATATAGAAGAACAAATGAGAATCTGGGTCTAAAAATCCACAAAAACCAAAGTATGGTAAAGGAATCCCTAACTCATAGAAAAATCAACCTCAAGACAACCATTCCAAGCCATAGGAAAAGAAGGGAAATGAGAAGATGAAGAAGGACAGTAGGAAGTGGTGTGACTTCCACAAACGCCCTTGGCACAACACTGATGAATGCCTCTCGAAACAATCATTGGTCGATGAGCTCAAAGAAACATAGCCGATCCCTGATTCAGACTATGATTTATACAGAAATAAAATGATACAAATAATTGATTGAGAACCCACTTCTACTATCGTGACCGCAACAATCCAACTAGAAGAACTAGAGGATTTTGAGGAGGGGGAGCACCTTTTCCATTCACAGATGTAGGTGAAGGGGACCTTGATTCATTTTAATGTTGATAATGTAATACAAAAAAACCTCATCTTAGCATAGGTCATCAAATAGTTGGATTTTCCGATAAGACCACACCCACAACCATAGAACATCGAATGGCTCCACTAGGGAAGTGATCTTCGTGTCACCCAGTAGTGTCTCCTGTCATACGACATCAAGATCTCCGAGGATGAGGCACTGTGTGATGTTTTCCCACTAGAAAGTCCGTGATGTTTTTTTATGCTAGCCATATATGTGGAGGCATCATGTTGTTTATGAGTCTTTACCATGTAGCGTTATTGTTACTATGGGGGATCATCCCTACAGGATACCATAGGCAGTTCTGAATACGATACTGAAGAAACAGTGCAACAAGGTAATCTCTCATACCAGAAAATTTATCGTCTTCACAACCTATTCATAAGAGAAGGACACTACAACCCCTTCATCTTTGGCCCAAGACCCTCCTATATAGCAGAAGCATCTCAACAAAATTGTATAAGAGCACCAAGATATTGCTACTGCACCTATGAGAGTTCCTCCACACTACCTAGTCAAACCAAGTTATGATAAATACCTTCATGTTATTCATGTTTCATCTTGACCAACATAGTCTTCCCACACTCAAGAAGATCATGCAGCCAAATTGGTTAAATAGATCCAACCACTCAAACAACAGGTTCATAACAACCTTCAACAACCTAAGTAGGGAAGCTTCTTCAAGAAGACAAGCAACTCACGAACATTCTTATTCAACAAAAACTTCCTTGGGGACTTGGAACAATGGATACGATTTATTCCCAAAGGGGGAGGATTGATCTAGGTGGAAATCGATGGTCACCAAACTATTCCTTTCGCTCACAACATGGGTTTCCACCTTGGTAGTTTTTCTATGGTTTTTCGGGTCCTGGATTTCCACGACCATTTTGAGGCCCTAAACGATGTTTTTTGGGCACAATAGTACCCAAAATATAAATGATGGAATCATATGGGCTGAATGGAGTATGTACTCCTCAACTAGACCTTTCTGACGAGGTGTAGAATTCCCCAAACAAAGACTATATGCAAATGTTACACCCTTGGGAAGTTGACGTACAAACTACCCCCAATGAGGCTCGCAAACCTTTTGGTGTTTCATCTTCTGGGGTTAGGGTTTTGGATTTTATTTATGTTAAAAAGGCCTCTAGAGCCTCATTTTAATAATCATCATCTTCTTGCAAATGATTATAGCCATCACATCTCTTCTCAGAGATAGGTTTCCACCATTCTAGCGAGTCATTCACTCTATAATTTTACAGTTTCTATACATTCTTTCAGTAATAAAATTTTGCATTACTGTATCTTGGTGTTTATTGAAATATTTTTGTGTATCTCACAATATCTATGTATATTTCATTGTTATATATCTTCCTTCGTTTTGTTCTCAAAATAATCCAGATCAGTGGTATCATATCAAGATACTCTTTTTCGTTTCTTGTGCATGTATCTGACACAATCATGATATAGAGAGTTGTGTCTCGAGATAGTTTCCCTTGAGGATAACCAATATCACCATCCCAACTAGCCTCCCATGGAGATAAGACAAACGAGGGAGTATAATATCCCATTAAGTTGCTGCTCACAGAATCCCTCGCTTAATAGAAGAATGAGATGTTGGAGAATTTTTTGCAAATACTTCAACGATTGCTGACAATAACAGTCGCCTCTTCATCAAGAAGTCACATTGGACATGCTACCCCATTCAAGGTACAAGTTAATTTTGATATTCCCATATTTGAAGGTCATATCGATACGAATGCTTTGGAAAAATGGTTAAATTTTCTAGAAGGTTATTGCTTTGTTCACTATTTTTCTAACAGAGAAAAGATCACATGTTTTCTCCTTAAGGCTCTCCCCCATGTCAAACATTGGTGGGAAAATTACTAAGAGAAAAAATCCACAGAGGAGTCTAGAATATTTGGGGTCGAGCCTACTTGGTGTTTTTTTTATGGATGTGGTGAAGGATAAATATTACCCTTTGGGAAACTATGATGACCAGTACATGAGATGGACCACGTTGCATCAAAAGCGAGACCAAAAAGTGATAGATTTCACAAATACCTTCCATACCTTGCACACTAAGCTGGGTATCAAAGACTCTAAGAGGAATCTGGTTCTAAAATACCACGTGGCTCTACATAGGTACATCCAAACCGAAATGGATTTTTTGGACATCTCATCATTGGGTGTTGCTTATATATATGTTGTCAAAATAGAGAAGAAATTTAAGAAACAGAACAAGAAGGAATTTGGGTTTGTAAATCCGCAACAAATAAAGTATGGTAAAGGAAACCCTAAATCACAAAACATTCAACCTCAAGTCAACCAGTCCAAGACAAAGGAAAAGAAGGGCAACAAGAAGACGAAGAAGGGCATTGGGAAGTGGTGTGACTTCCACAAAATCCCTAGGCACAACACCGATGAATGTCACTCGAAAAATTCATTGGTAGTTGAGCTCAAAGAAATAGAGCTAAGCCCCGACTCAGAATCTGATTTAGACAATAATAAAATGAGATAGATAATTAATGCATAACCCAGTGCTACTTTCGTGACTGCAACAATCCAAGAAGAAGAACTAGTGGATCCTGAGGAGGGGGATCACATTTTCCATTCACAAATGTGGGTGAAGGGGACCCCATTGCATTTTTTTTTTGATAGCGAAAACCATAAGAGCTTCATCTTAGTAGAGGTGGTCAAGAAGTTGGATTTTCTGACAACAGCACACCAACATCCATACAACATTGGATGTCTCCACCAGGGACATGATCTTTGTGTCAGCCAACAACGTCGCATGTCATACGAAATCAAGCCCTTCAAGGATGAGGTACTGGGTGATGTTTCCCTAATAGAAGTTTGTGATGTTATTTTAGGCAAAACATATATGTGGAGGCATCATGATTTTTATTAGTATTTACCCCATATATTCATTGTTACTTTGGGGAGTCATCCCTACAGGGAATGAAAGGTAGTTCTGACTATGGTACTGATGAAACAATGCAACAAAGTAATCTCTCATACCATAAAATTTATCCTCTTCACAACTTGTTCAGAAGACAAGGAAATTAAAATCACTGCAACCTCGGCCCAAGACCCTCCTATCCAACATAAGAAGATCAAAATAATTGTAGAAGAGCACCAAGATATTTGTACTGCACCTTCGTGGGTGCCTCCACACTACCCAATCAAACCAAGTGATGCTAAATACCTTCATGTTATTCATGCTACATCTTCACCAACATATTCCTCACAAACTAAGAAATACCATGCATCCATATTGGTTAAATAGATCCAACTCCTCCAACAACATGTTCATAACAACTTTCAACAAGCTAAGGAGGGCAGATTCTTCAACAAGGAAAGCAACTCACCAAGTTTCAGATTCTACAAAATATTCTCTGGGGACTTGATGCAATGGAGACCATTTCTTCCTAAGGGGGTAGGATTTATCCAGGAGGAAATAGGTGGCCACCCATCTATTCCACTGGCTCAAAACATGGGTTTCTACCTTGACAAATTTTCTATGGTTTTTTTTGTTGTTTTGAGGCCCTAAACGACGGTTTTTGGGCATGAAAACACCTAGACAATAGTTGAAGGAATGGTATAGGACACAAAAATATGTACTCCTCGGTTATACCTTTCCGATGAGGTATAGAACACCCCAAACAGAGATTGTATGAAAAATTTACGCCCTTGGGGCCCCGCAAACCTTTTGGAGTTTCATCTTCCGAGGTTAGGGTTTTGGATTTTATTTATGTTAAAAGGCCTCTAGAGCCTCATTTAATCATCATCATATTCTTGTGAATGAGTGTAGCCATCAAGTCTATTCTCATAGATAAGTTGTCACCATTCTAGCAAGTCATTCACTCTGTAATTTTACAGTTTATATACATTCTCTTAGTAATAAAAATTGTGCATTACTATATATCTATGTTTATTGCAATATTTATGTGTGTCTCACAATATCTCTTCATATTTCATTGTTATATCTCTTCCTTCATTTCATTCTCAAAATAATCTGGATCAGTGGTATCAGAGAAGGCTACTCCTTTTCATTTCTTGTGTATGTCCCCGATGAGGTTAGGATATAGAGAGTTGTGTCTCGACCTAGTTAGGATATAGAGAATAACTTCTCTCTCCATCCCAAATGGCCTCCCATGGAAGAAGAGAAGAGGAACAAGGGAGCAAAATATCCCATTAAGTTGTTTCTCGCAAAAATCCTCTCGCAACAGAGGAACACAATGCTGGATAATTTTTCCCAAATCCTTCAACGATTTCTGACAATAGCAGGCGCGTCTTCATCAAGTAGTCTCTTTGGAGATGCTACCCCATTCAAGGTACAAGTCAATTTTCATATTCCCATTTTTGAAGGTCATAACGATGGAAATGCTTTGGAAAAATGGTTAAATTTGCTAGAAGGTTATTTCTTTGTTCACAATTTTTCCAACAGAGAAAATTTTACCTTTGTGCTACTTAAGGCTCTCCCCCAAACCAAACATTGGTGGGAAACTTACTAAGATAAAAATTCCACGAAGGAGTCTGGAATATTTTGGGCCGAGCCCACTTGGGATTTTTTTATGGATGTGTTCAAGGAGAAATATTTCCCTATGGAAAACTATGATGACCAGTACATGAGATGGACCAAGTTGCATCAAAATTGGGACCAAACAGTGTCATATTTCACAAATACCTTCCAATTCTTGCGCATCAAGATGGGTATCAAAGACTCTAAGCGACATCTGGTTCATAAATTTTGCAAGGTTCTACACAGGTACATCCAAACCGAAATGGATTTTATGGACATCTCATCATTGTGAATCACTTATAGATATGATCTCAACATCGAGCATAAATTTAAGCAACAAAACAAGCGAGAATATGGGTATGAAAATTCGCAACAACCAAAGTATGGTAAAGGCAACCCTAACTCATAGAACAATAAACCTCAAAATATCCAGTCCAAGACAAAGGAAAAGAAGGTCAACAAGAAGATGAAGAAGGACACTGGGAAGTGGTGAGACTTCCATAAAAGTCATTGGCACAACACCGATGAATGTATCTAGAAAAAATCATTGGTAGTCGAGCTCAAAGAAACATAGTCGAGGGCCGACTCCGACTATGATTTAGACAATAATAAAAGGAGACAGATAATTGATGTAGATCCCACTGCTATTTTTGCGACCACAACAATCCAACCAGAAGAACCAGAGGATCCTAAGGAGGGGGATCACCTTTTCCATTCATAGATGTGGGTGAAGGGGACCCCGTTGCATTTTATTGTTGATAGAGGAAGCCAGAAGAACCTCATCTCAATAGAGGTCATCAAATAGTTTGATTTTCCAACAACACCGCACTTGCAACCATAAAAAATTGGATGTCTCCTCCAGGGATGTGATCTTTGTGTCATCCATCAGTGTCGCTTGTCATACGACATCAAGCCATTCAAGGATGAGGTAGTGTGTGATGTTTCCCCACTGGAATTCTATGATGTCCTATTAGGCTAGCCATATATGTGGAGACGTCATGATATTTATGAGTCTCGACCCCGTAGCATCATTGTTGCTCTGTGGGGTCATCCCTATAGGATACCACAGGTAGTTACAACTACGGTATTGATGAAGCAGTGCAACAAAGTAATTTCTCATACTGCAAAATTTATCCTCTTCACAACCTTGTCAGAAGAGAAGGACACTGAAACCACTGCAGCCTTGGCCCAATACCCTCCTATCCTGCAGAATAAGATCAACAAAATTGTAGAATAGCACCAAGATATTCCTACTACGACTATGGGGGTGCCTCTACACTGCCCTGTCAAACCAAGTTATGATAAATATCTTCATGTTCTTGATGCTACATATTCACCAACAGAGTCCTCCTACACTCAGGAATATCATGCAACCATATTGGTTAAACATATCCAACCCCTCCAACAATAGGTTCATATCAACCTTCAACAAGTTAAGTAAGGCAGCTTATTCAGCAAGGCAAGCAGCTCACAAAGGTTCAGATTCAACAAAATATTCCCCAAGGAGTTGATGCAATGGAGACCGTTACTTACTAAGGGGGGAGGAGTGATCTAGGTGGAAATCAATGGCCACCCACCTATTCCACTAGCTCAAAACATGTGTTTTCACATTGGTAGCTTTTCTATGGTTTTTCGGGTCTTGAATTTTTGGGGTTGTTTTGAGGCCCTAAACAACATTTTTTGGGTACGACAGTGTCAAAATGATTTTAAAATTCATGGTCTAGGTCAAAGATAATATGTACTCCTCGACTAGACCTTTCCTACGAGGTATAGAATGCCCCAAGCAGAGATCATATGAAAAATTTATGCCCTTGGGAAGTTGACGTACCAACTACCCCCATCGAGGCCTCCAAACCTTTTGGCGTTTTATCTTTTGCGGTTAGGGTTTTGGATTTTATTTATGGTAAAAAGGCCTCTAGAGCCTCATTATAATCATCATCATCTTCTTGTGAATGAGCGTAGCCATCATATCTCTTGTCATAGATAAGATGCCACCATTCTAGCAAGTCATTCACTCTATAATTTTACAGTTTATGTACATTCTCTCAGTAATAGAAATTGTGCATTACTATATCTCTGTGTTTATTGCAATATTTCTATGTATCTCACAATATATCTATATATTTCATTGTTGTATCTCTTCCTTCATTTTGTCTCAAAATAATCTGGATCAATAAGTGCATTGGTATATCACTTTAATACAAACTTACTCATTGGTACAAACATCCAACTATAAACAATGTCTAGAAAGATATCGTCAAAGATATGGTACTTCCTACCTCATTCAGAGCTTGAGAAAATGATGAATACCATTACTAATAGAGAAGATCCATATGGAGTACTTGAATGACATCAAGTAATTATACAAAAGAGGTAAAATGAATATTCAACATTGTGTTCTATATTAAGGTACATGGATTATGAATTTACATATAACTAAATATTTTTTAGTGCATGAGTCAAACACTACTTCCCTTCTATGTGCTCAGGTTAAATGAATAATCGTAGGAACGTGAAGAGCCAACTATAAGAACAACAATGTTTTTCAACACCACCAACCAAAGTCTTGGAAAGATGATATCCCCTATTTCAAGAACAATTTTATTACTTGTTTTACATTGCCTAACTCTGCTAACTTTGTCTTGAGTGTAAACAACCCTAATTTTCCTAACTCCCCTAACCATGATTTATAAAGTTATCTTGTTTCAAACAATGCACTTCTATTAGATTCTAATATAAGAATGTGATATCATGTCACAAAGGTCCCTATTCTGACAAGTTTCCCTATCATGACATAGTCAAGACATGATATGACAAGATCAAACATGGTGTAACTTTGTTAGTTGCAATATACAAATACTTCAGTAGTGCATGAATATTTTAAGCGCACACATATTTTAGTTAGTATTTTAACATAACCATGGTTCATGACACTCTATATTTTAGTGAGGGTTTTTCTAAGTTGATTGTGTTCATGATTGGGTTCACGTGGTTTAGAAATTTGTTAAATATCAAAATTCAAAGTCAAGGATTTAATATTTTATTTATTAGGGGAGGATTGTCTATTTTAACCTCAACTCGCATCTCTCTTTTACTACATAGCCACTAGTATCCTCCACTCTTTGAGACTTCTTAGAATTAGATTATTGAGCTATGAACACACTTTGTATATTGGTGCTCATTTTGCAAGGGGCACCTCCCCAAAAGTCAAGCAATTACTATAAGTGGTCCATTTCCATATAGAAGTTATGTACATGCATATTAATTTGCAAGGAAAATATTGCATAGATTAGATTTTTTTTAAACCATGAGAAATCTTGTTGAGGCTCCTTCAAACTAAATGAAATATTATTCTTTCTCTTCCACGATAAAGGGGATTCGAATGAATAAAATTCCTAGAAGCCTAAAACTCTACAACTCGAGGGAGTTTATTTTCTAGGAGAGAAAATCTTTAAGAAACAATAGTAGGGAGAATTTGAGCACACACCGAATCAACCCATACTTAGTTAGGGTTGACAAGATGACAAAACCATAAAATTTTCTTAATAATTTTAACATGCCACATTGAAAACAAGGATCATTTTGAACAACTAGGTTAGTAAGTCTCCAATATTTTTAAAACCTCTCATGATTAATGACCATAAAAAATCTTATTGATCTCTGACATTATCTTCCACGTATTGCACATTGTTAATAATCAATCTTTCTACTTATACTTAAGCATCCTTAACGTTCTAAATACAATATTAATATTACTTCTCTTCAAAATTGAAAATGATTCAAATTAACAAAGCTACAAGAATCCTAAGACTCTACAACCTAAGGGAGTTTATCTCCTAAGAGAGAATTTTTAAGAAATGGTAGTAGGAATAAGTTGAGCACAAATGAATCAACCCACCATGCATAAAGTTAGAAAGAAAACAAAACCATAAAATGTTCTTAATCATTTTAATATACCACACTAATGACAAGGATGATTCTTAACAACTAGGTGAGTGAGTCGCCCATCAATGAGTAGCTTTGCTCATATCCATCAATAACCATCAACCAAATTATCAAGGTTGGATAATCTAAATTTTTCCTTTAACTCTAGGGATGGATATTAGCCTCTTAATTATTTGTCATATATATATGTCATTGAATAAGATAATGCTTTCCTTGTAAAACCTAAGGGCCAAGAGCCAATGAACCTTTACCAAGGTCTCACCATCCTATTTCAAATTAAGAGTCCATTAGATACAATTTTTATTAAAGGATAACCTAATTATGAATGAGAAATATCATTAAGAAGAACTTAATAGTCTCACGGACCTTCCATATGCTTTCGGCAACCTATTATCTTGACCATAGTAGGAATATTTATAAGATATTAGAGTGAAATACCTTCCCAATGTTTTTCAACCCAGGGTGGAAAATCTAAAGCATTTTAAAATTCCTCAAGAGTAACTTATAATCCTATTCCTTTTCATCCATAACCCTAATCACCCATTTGGCACATAAGTATTGGGCCTATTTGTGGACCTTCAAGGTGAAACGAAAGTCCTAGTTTATTATGGAATCCTTTGGTATGATATTATTTTGCAAATAAAAAAATTATTAGATCATTTTTCATGTTTTGATGCGATTTCATTAATGCATGGACCTTCAAGGTGAAACGAAAGTCCTAGTTTATTATGGAATCCTTTGACATGATATTTTTTTGCAAATAAAAAAATTATTAGATCATTTTTCATGTTTTGATGTGATTTCATTAATGCATATAAAATGCTACAAATATTTGAATCCAAAAAATGGACACACATATTTTAATACTTTGTACATACCAAAATATGTTTTTGTTTTTTTTTTAACATTTTATATTTTATGTTTCAAATAATTTATGTATATTTCACAATAGTTTGGATAAACCAAAATTATTTAATTTATATATTTTGTCACTTTTAAGTATTTAATTGGTTTTGAACTGATAACAATTTTTTTAGGTTTAGAATTATATAGAGAGAGAGATTGATCTTAACCTAAATAATAGTCAATCTAAGTTCATGGGCCAAAACAAAAACCTATTGCATACCCCTTTGAGATATTGTAAGTTGTTCTAAATTACTTAATTATGATCATAAGATGAATAAGTTGGCTCAAGAAGTGAATCATTATTTCAATATATTTTCTTTGAAAATATACATCTATTCAGAAAACCATAAGCTGAGCTCATTCATTTCTAAACATAAAGAAAGATAGAGAACGCATGCCATATCAAGCATATGATTGATTTGCAACAATGTAACATCATAAATACCTCGATGGGAGGAGTCCTGATGGAACATGTTGAAATAACCACTACATCTAGTCTAGAAGAAGAGATTCCCTATTGTGTGAAGGGAGGTGTGTCATCTCAAAGGAGATATACATACCAATAAAATAAAAGACATTTACAAATACTTTAAAGTTATGTTTAAAATATATTTTTCAAATAAAAAATAAATATATAAGCAATGAAAATATAAAAAAATATGTCGTACAAACCTCATCCACAAAACTATCTTGAATAGGATTCTCTATCATGTCATCAAAAGTATTCTTGCAATGAGAGAATTGATGCAAAATCACTATGTGATAACTTGAATAGGTAGTCTAACTTGAAGGACCTACCCCTAGTGGTATAACATCATCAGATGATGGCTCTCGATGAGAAGTTTCCACAAATGCGTTATGTTGAACTAGACTATGTGCTAGGGGTGATCTATCAAAATAATAACTTCGAGTTGAGGTGGCCACGAGGGTGGGGGTGTGGGTTCAGGTGTTAGCAAATGAATTTGGAGTAGGTGGTCATATCAATGGTCTGTGCCCAATGGTTTCTCAATCCCAAGCAGAGCTAAGACCAGACATAGAGACACAGAATGAACTCCACACATAGTTTTCAAAGAAAATAGGGAACCTCCTTGTTATTGCAGGGAGTTTTATCAAATATCATAAACCATCAACCCATCAAATTATATCTCCATGCATGAATGTGCAACAATCCATGCAAAGATGTCTCTTTCTCATATGAGGTGGTTATTTGGTTGTAGGGTCAGTGGAAAACTAAACAATACTCTCTTTTCTTATATTCATTTGTTTGACCTCTTCCTTACTAATAGTTTAGTAGTACTCTCTCATCTTGGCCTATATTTGGATATATCAAATAATTGACCAGAAGCATGGCCAATGGAAACAATGATGGTGTCAAGTGAAGTGGATTTCATGTGTTCCTAAGCTCCTCGATTAGGTTTTTAAGTTCATTTAGACATTTATTAATTTCATTGTATAAGTCTTGTGGGAAGTTGGGTTTGATTTTTCATGAGGTTTTTTCTCCATGGTGATGGAATGGCAATTGTAATTAAACAATAACATTTTTTTCTTTAAAAACATGTAAATTTCTAAAATTTTAAAATTTTAAAAATGACATTTAAAATCAAATACACTTGGAAATGAGAGCATTCCTATTGCAATGAAAAAGGGAACCATATTTGTGCGACTACCCTAACTTTCCAATACATATAGGCTTGAAGCCATTACAACATAGGCTCAAAGCCATTACAACATACTCATTATGAGCTTTATTCATGTCATTATGGGAATTGAACCCGGGTGGGGAGGATAACAATCATTCCTCACAACCATCCAAGCTACACCCAATTAACCAGGAATGCACTTTATATACTTTTAGCAGTGTAGAGTATTTTAATACTATGGCACCATGCTATGGAATTTTAAGGTACACTTTCAAATCAAATTGAATTTTAATACTATGGCACCATGCTATGGAATTTTAATGTACACTTTCAAATCAAATTGAAAACTTTTTGTTGTTGAATGTGTTTTTACAACTTCTAGTTTTTCAAAGTTTTGTTCTACAATGCTACTAAGCTATAGAATTTCATTGTGGGTTTTTAGATCAAGTTGAAAACTAGTTTATAGAGGAGTTTTCTCTAAAATGTTGATACCATTAAAAATGTTATTACATCTAAATTAAAGGAGAAATTGTATCACCATAAAGAAATAAAGGATTAAGATGCTATAAAGAATTCATTATCACTAATCTAAAAGATCAAAATTGTCTTTTGCATTGGACAATTGCTAAAACATTATGGGATGCAAAAAATTGTCATGGTTACTACTAAAAAGGTGGAGGATGAAAAGGATTTTCTCTTAGATTGTCCTATTTAAACCTACTTGAGATATCAATTTCAAAATATTTGTAACAACAATAACATTCATAACCTTTTAACTCATCAAAACTATGAAGATTTAGCAAAATTTGTTTCAACTCTTTTGAGTATAGATATAAAATTTTAAAACAATCCAAGTTCAAAATATTTGTAACAACAATAACATTCATAACTTTTTAGCTCATCAAAACTATAAAGATTTAGTAAAATTTGTTTCAACTCTTTTGAGTATAGAAATAAAATTTTAAAACAATCCAAATAACTCCTCATCATTTTTTTAATTTTAAAATCATAATTGAGACACCAAATTCATGTGTAAAACCTTTCACATATTCTTAACTATTAAATCTATTACTATATTTAATAATTTACCCATACTATTATATTTAATACTTTGATAATTTGGCCATGCTACTATATTTAATACTTTGGTCATCCACTAGGTCAAATAAGGTGTTGCTTTCGAGTACATTTTATTTTAATGTCGATTACAAGGGGAAGAAAAGAGTACATCAACGAATTGAAAATCTTTAATGTGGGTTCAAAATCGGGATGCCGAGGGATGCCGATTAGGTTAGCAAGTGGTGCAAGCAAGGTTTTTGTCTTGGTCTATTACAACACACGGCTAAAAATATCCTTGGAAGATCAACTGGTAGGTAAAAGTTTCCATCGAGCTCCGTCGACTTACTAGTCTTTCCACACCAGTCGGTCATAAAAGCAAGTCGAAGGGATTTATTCTCGTCGAAGTCGGATGGTACAAGTGCTTTCCCTCAGATTTAACTGTGTGTGTTTGCTTACCGGAAACCCATGTTATCACATTCAAACCGACCTTTCATCACCGATAAAACGAAGTAAAAAGAAAACCCTCGTTCAATGTTAACCTCAGTCTGTATTTGCAAAAACTCGAAACGATATCTATATACATACAATGCGAGATGTCCAGGCCACTAGTCAGCGAGCTCTAGCAGGGCTCGCGTGTAGAACAGGGATGCCTGAAATGGAGTGCATGTCCGAGAGCAAAATCTCTGGCTCGAAACCGCAGAAACACAATACATCAAACACGGTTGAGCAGACAGATTTGTGAATTTTTTGCTGTCAGAGATGAAGATCGGACCCAATATCCTGATGGGGAGATACGAATTGGGACGTCTGCTGGGGCAAGGGTCGTTCGCCAAGGTCTACCACGCGAGAAACATGGAGACTGGCGAGAGCGTCGCCATTAAAGCCTTGGACAGAGAAAAAGTTCTCAAGGGCGGCATGATCGAGCAAATTAAACGAGAAATCTCGATTATGAGATTGGTCCAGCACCCCAACATCGTTCGGCTGTACGAAGTCATGGCGAGCAAGACGAAGATTTACTTCGTCATGGAGCACGTGAAGGGCGGGGAGCTTTTCAACCGGGTTGTCGGAAAGGGGAGGATGGTGGAGGAGGAGGCGAGGAAGTATTTTCAACAACTGATAAGCGCGGTAGACTTCTGCCACAGCCGAGGCGTGTACCACCGGGACTTGAAGCCGGAGAACTTGTTATTAGACGACAACGGCGACATGAAGGTCTGCGACTTCGGCCTCAGCGCGCTGCCAGAGCAGTTCGGGCAGGACGGCCTTCTCCACACGGCGTGCGGCACGCCGGCCTACGTCGCACCGGAGGTCGTTAACAAGAAGGGCTACGACGGTGCCAAGGCGGACATCTGGTCATGTGGCGTCGTACTGTTCGTGCTCATGGCGGGCTACCTACCATTCCAAGGCGCGAATCTTATCGTCATATATAAGAAGATCTACAAGGGGGACTTCAAGTGCCCGTCCTGGTTTTCCTCGGACGCCCGACGGCTGGTCCTGCGGTTGCTGGACCCCAAGCCCCGGACGAGGATCACCGTCCCGCAGCTGATGCAGGTCCCCTGGTTCCGCCTGGATTTCAAGCGCCCGCAAGGCATCAACGATGTGGATGTCGGCCTTCTCGACGATGTCGAGTCGGCGTTCTTTACGGACAAGCCGGCTTGCCTAAACGCCTTCGACATCATCTCCCTCTCGCCGGGGTTCAATCTCTCCGGGCTGTTCAAGGACAGGGTCGCAACGCAGGAGTCGTCGAGGTTCACGTCGATTCAGCCTGTGTCGAGAATAATGTCGAGGTTGGAGGAGCTAGCGAGAGTGCTGAAATTTGGCGTTAAGAAGTTTAAGGGCTGCAAGGTGAACTTGCAGAGCCCCAAGAAGGGGCGGAAGGGGCATTTGAGTATTGATGCTGAGATTTTCGAAGTCACTTCCTCGCTTTTCATGGTGGAGCTTGGGAAGACCGGAGGGGATACCCTCGAGTACGGTAAGTTCTGCAGGCAAGTCCTCAGGCCAAGTCTGAAGGACATCGTGTGGGCATGGGACGGTGACAATCAGAAGAATGAACAATAAATATTGACTGTATATACACCATCATCGTAATTATTCAGCTTACTTCGTGTTTTTGTTCTAGGGCGAGGCCTTTGTTTTAGGGCGAGGTCTTCTCTTTATATATAGAGAACTATTTTTCAATGGTAATCTTGTGTATTTCTGTTTTGCTGCGTTTTGTTTTTAAGCTCTTTAAATTTTTTTCCTGAAGCAGGCAAAATAGTTCATGCAAATCATGGTAGCAAGGTCATTAATCATAATCTTTTGCATATGAAGACATAGACATGGTAGTATCATAATCCTTTGCAGATAAATACATTGTGTTTTCTTTGTATTTTATCTAATATTATTGGTTACCTTTATTTCAATATATGTTTTCTCTAATATTATTTCATACTTCACTCTCACCTTCATATATTAAGAAAAATATTGTGTTTTCTTTAATATTACATCCTATCACACTCTTATATATGAAAAATCACAAACATATATGAAATAAGGCAAACATATCAATTTAGCTTTGAACTTATTCTGGATAATTTTCCAAAAAAAAATCTATTCACAATTTAATAACAATATAGTTTTGGATAACATCTGAACAGATTTCAACATTGGCCAGATGATTCGTTAAAGTAATAGCTCAAATAAGATAAGATAATTTGATTATTACTCTGCTAATTAGAATGTATATGTTTTTACAGCTGGTCATAATTGCCCTAAAATTTTCTGGATACACAGTTTATTCCAAAAAGTTTAGTGCTCTGCAAATAGGAAACAGTTTAATTTCATAAACCAAACAGTTTTTTTTCCATATATCTATGTGTCTCTCAATATAATATAAAGTTACAGGAACATTTGCCCTTGTAATAAATGCCACTGCTTATACTCTTGCTGGTTGTTAAATGAATTAAGGGTTTGTAGTTTAAATGTTTGATTTTTAGAGTTTTTATAGATATATATTTTTTGATAATTTTTATTGAAATTTAGCCAAAATTTATTGGAATTAGAGATTTGAGTGATTAAGTTTATATAATTTGAATGAGTTGGTAGTTTTTTATGGTGCTGAATCCATTTATGCATTCAAAACTGTAATTTAAACAATAGAAAATGAAGATTTCACCAAAATCTCTTTAACCTGATTCAAATGAAAAAATTCAAAATAACAAATGTTTAGACAATGCCATTACGTTTATGCCTGTATATATGTCCGGTTGAACAAGAAGAATGATACTTTTATTCTTATATTCCACGTCAATGCTTCAATTTATTACCGGTTTACCTAAATTTCTGAAAAAATCTTTCGTTTCTGGAATAAGAATATTAATCACATATACATAATAATGTTTTGTGGGTTTTTCGTTTCAATCCCTGGGCGGGTATTTCTCTGTTGGAATATATAATTACGCCGATAGGCGTCCCCTCTATCAGACTTGCACGATTAATCATGCTTTTAATTACTAAATTTAATCTGATGGTCAGGAATTCAAGATGCTGGTATATTCTTCGTCTTACATCCAAATCAATGAATAAGAATGCAAGAACTAACTCCCCTGCATTTATAAAATCATACGTTTATCATGTTTACTTTTTTACTTTTACTTAATATGATTAAAAAATTACATAATGCTCACTAAATTGCCACGTTAGGGAATTAGCAAAGATAATTATGATTACCGAATAACAGGTGTGGAAAGTTTTGGAGTGATAGAGTCTTTACCACGTGGTGGTGGAATGTGCTGCTAACGTTTCATATAAGTGTTGGTGGCATGCAGATGCATTCTTTACAGATGCGCACATACAAGTCGGCGTTTCACCTTTCTGCCTGTGATACAAGTCAGAAGACTCTTACGGGAAAATTTTCCGCTATGTAACAAGATTAAAAATTTACTTGCTCACCACCTCATTGCCACGTTAAGTGATTAAAAATTGATTATACTTAAATCAGACAGGTGTGACCACGATTCCGCTTCCTCTACCCACGATTCGGTTTGGGCTTTTCAATTTCATGCCAGGTTTCGCCTGCGTTTCAAATGC
>ML792341.1:189209-203172 GCA_009831015.1 Picea engelmannii | reverse complement strand
TGTAGGAGCTGATGAAGGCCAGACAGACGAAAGTTAAAGTGTTGCAATTTTTTGTAATAGTGTTTAAGTATTATAAGTTTTTTAATGTAAGCATTAAAGGGGGGTGTTAGAGATAATGCTTCATTAATGCATTATGTTGAGTTAGAGATTGGTTTGAAGATTTGTAGGAGGATGTTGAGATATTCTCTCAACCTATCCCTCCAAGAGTGGAGTTAGTTGGATCTGAATCCAGCTTTATATATGTGTATTGTGTTGTGTCTATTAATGAAATAATACAAGTTATTATTGTGTGTGAATCCGTTGCAATGGCTTCTCTCCATTTTATTTGACACAAAGAGTAACTTAAAATTAGTGAACATTTTAAGTATGTGAATCTATGCAAAAATACTTTATATTTGCATAATTGTGGCGTAACAACAATGGCCACAATTTTCAATATAAATCACCGTGTTATTTAACAATACTCTCCTTTTAGGTCATGAAAGTTTAACAATACTCATTTGAGATTATTATTCACGTTATTAAACAATATTCTCATATTGGTATAGACAATATAGGATTTATAAAGAAAGAGGGAAGTTTTCAAATAAATAGCACATATGAAATTAGGTTTATGGGTATTTATGGTTAAGAATATTTGGGCTTAATGGTTAAGAACATGTATTTCCTCATAAGAGGTCACAAGTTCAAATACAGATTTTGCATAATTTTCAATAACCAACTACATATCTATGTTTTTCAATAACTAACTACATATCTATGTTTTGCTAAAAAAAAATAGATGATATAAAAACGTATTACAGAGAAGATATATTTTGATATAGAGCCCATATTGCAACCAAACCAATGTCATTTGATAGAGAATTTATGGGGCTTTGATTTGGTCTATTATATAATATAATTTTGATGAATATTTAGAGCACTACAACCCTTGTAAATTTCCACTCCCAAACTCTAGTGGAACTAAAGATTGACCATGTTGAAACAAATTTGGGAGGAATGGAAACAAATGTTGGAAGGATGTCAACATATTCGAGAGACAATGAACCAAATAAAGGAACCACATAAAAAAATTGCAAGAAGGCTACTTTCAAGTGCAACCGGTTTGCATATTGGACCGGAAGATCAAGCAACTCCATAATCGAGTCCCAGGCATAGTAAAGGTCCAATGGACTTCGTACAGTCCAAAGGATGTGACTTGGGAGAAAAAATATGCTATGTGGGCAAAGTACCTGCATCTTTTTGAAGACTTTTGAAGATTGTGATTGTACATGTGTATATAATGCAATGAGGACATTGCATAAATAAGTGGGAGGGGAATGTAGTACCCTTAGGCTGAACCCTGATTGTAAATATAAATGTAAATGTACATATAGACTAGCGAGCCATGATATTTTGGGCCAAAGTGCCTATGTGGTTATTAGGCTAGAGAGCCAGAAGCTAAAAGGACAATGAGTCTATCTTTGTACTTTGTAATCACACTCAAATATTAATAAAAATGCATCATTGTTGCAGACCAACAAGACAAAAAGAGTATTGGGGGATAAACTCCACTAGAAAGGGAAAGGGGCAGTAAGAGTCTAGAAAAGGGGCTAAGATAAGGGGGCTTAAGCCCAAAGGAATATTATATTAATATTCCTAAAAGTATAACGTATAAAGTATGGGATATTCATTTATCCTAAGTCCCTAAGTGGGAATGTATCACCATGTGGGGTGGTCCATGTGGGGGCCCATGTAGCTTCCAATATGACAATTGTCAAGTTGGGGGCATGCACATATATTTGGGGAATTTAGTTCATTCTTAGAATTATTCCTCATTATTCTTATCATCACTCCTCTGTACCATTTTGTACCTTTCTACCATACCTGCATTTGGAGAAGATTTGGAGAGGTTTTTGGTGAGTGAAACTAGGTAAATTAAGCTAAAGAGGAGAGTTGTCAAGCTCATGAGCTATTGAATAAATGGGTTGTCAGTCCTGTGAGCATTCTCTCCAGGTGAGAGAACTGTTGGGAATTGTTTCCCAAGGTGCGAAGATGTATCTATAGGTCTCTGAGACTTCATGTTTGACCTGTTGTTGAAGCCATGCAAGGGAAATGAGGTAGACGAAGGATTTTTTAGTAGTGAAGGGGAAAACTTCCCAAGGTGGGACAGGCATGTGGGGAATGAGAGGTTGTATGATTTTTTCTAGAGTTGGCACCTTAATTTGAGATTTTATGTTGTTGATGGGCCTTCACCTGACTTAGGATTCATTTTCCCTAGTGGAGTTTAAACCCTAGCTCGAGGGTGACCTGTTGTTGAGGTTTATGAGAAGCAATGTCTATGGTTGGGAGGAAACTCTGAGGTCTGCATGTAGTTGGTGACTTATTTACAAAATATAAGTGTCTCCTATGTATTTTATTTAATTATTATGTATATAATTGATTTAATTATGTTTTGGTTTCTCTATTATAATTGTGATTGTGGTTTATATGTTGTTAGGAATGAATTTTCGATCATATGCAAAGAATTATTACTAATCAATGTGGTATCAGAGTTGGAAATTTTTGTGGCATTTCCCAACTTGGGGTTGGGGATGCTACAACACATTGTAGCATCCTTAGCCCCAAGCAGGACAATGCCACATGAAAATTTCCAACTTTGATAACACATTGATTAGTGTGTTCCAGCATCCCTATCCCCAAGTTGGGCATTGGCACACAAACATTTCCAACTATGATACCACATTGATTAGTAATAATTATCTTCATATGATCGAAAATGCATTCCTAACGACATATAAACTCCAATCACAATTATAACAGAGAAACCACGATAGAATTAAATCAATTATATACACATTAATTAAATAAAATACACAGGAGACACTTATATTTTGTAAATAAGTCACCAACTACATGTAGACCTCAAACTTTCCTCCCAGCCATAGACTATGGTGCTCATAAACCTCAACAGCAGGTCACCCCCGAGCTAGAGCTTAAACTCCACTAAGGAAAAGGAATCCTAAGCCAGGCCAAGGTCCATCAATGGAATAAAATATCAGACTAAGGTGCCAAATCTAGCAGACAACCTACAAACTCTCATTTCCCACATGCATTTCCCACCCCAGGAAGTGTGCCCCTTCTTTTCTCAACATTCCTTCACCTCCCCCATGATGCAGGAGCATCAACACCACATCAGCAACCAACATAGTAGCGCACATGGATGAAGCAGATCCCGAGGAGAGAGAATCCCCAACCTTCTCATTTTGGTATAAATCTCAAATTTAATGTAATCAATATTGTAAAGGCTTGAGGAAGGCAGATCCATTGTATTTGTATAGGCTGCATGCAAGTCGCCTTTAATGGTTGACAGGTAGATGAATCTAGATCCAATCCGTATGAGTTATAAATTAAATGTAATTTAATGCATTTAGGTGGAGGAAGGCTCAAGAAGCCCCTCTTTTGTAAGAAGATCAATGTATTGAGATCAATAGAGTAAGTAGAGGGTATTAGGAGAATAAGGAGAATAGTTCTCAAGAGAGATAGAATAGGAGAATTCTGGAGAGAAGAAGAACCGAGACTCTATTACAGTCGAGTCTTGTAACCATTGTAAACACTCTTGTAAAAAACATTCAGATTTAATAGAAAATATTTTTTCCCTGCATATGTATCTTTCTGTGTATTATCTTTGTGATTGAGTATTTTTTTTCTAAATGTTTACTGAATGTTTATGAATTCCATGAGTGTAATTATGTTCCCTTTGCATGAATAGATAGAATTCCTTGTCTGTGTGAATTTATGAGTGTTCTGGGTTCTCAAGGCTATGCAAGGAGGTGCACATTAGAGTTGTTGGAAAACTATGATAATCCAGTGCAAGGAATGCGCTAGAACTCAGTCAAGAGTTCTATGAGAAGCGTGTCAGGTGGGCACAACAGAATCAGTTAAGATCAGAAGGGATAGTGCAATGAGTGCATAGAGACAACGCAATGAGTGCACCTACACTCATAATAGTGTAAAATATCAAAGGGTAGGTAAGTGCAAGGATGTGCGGTTGACTCTTTAAAATACAAGACTCAGGTGAGCAAGTGTAAGGAGTGTATGAAGACAACACGTTGTTAAAGTGATGTTAAAGCTCAGGAGGAAGAGAATAGAGTGCCAAGAGAGCATTGAAGGAACACCTTGACTGTGTTCATAGGCTCAAAAGGAAGAGCAGGAGTGCCAGGAAGTCACAAGAAGTTTTTGAAGGAGCAAAGGACTGAACCCTTTGAAGTCGAAGAGTTGCAAGCTCAGGAGAGATAGCACAAGTGTGTGCAGAGCTTATGCAATGCGTGCAGAGGGAGAGAACTTTATAAAGTTATAGACTGTGGGAGAAGAACAAGTGTGTGCCAAAGAACTTATCACAAGTTCCAACCTCAAGAGGTGTATCATTTAATAGAACACAAGTAGAGGCCAAGGAGTTGGCTTTGTAGAGGAGAGATCAAAGGAAAATCCTTTGAAAGTTTGAGAATTCATTTATTGAAGGGAAGCAGAGCCGCAAAGGATAAGAAACCACAATAGTTGTTGGATTGGTTGTGGAAACAGATCCGATTTGTTGGATCAAAATACAAACAAGAGGAGAAGCATAGTCAAGAGAAGATCATATCCCAGTCGTTGGATCCAAGAACACGAGAACGTGAGCCGTAGTTCTCACAATTCAAAGATTTGACACTTTGGGAAAGATTGGTCCTTGTGTTTCAAGGAGGAGAAAACCTTGAAGCTCATAGTCCCAAAACAGATCTCATTCGTAGATCAAAGAGTGAAGCGGGCCCGTTCATTGTTAACCCCTTCGATACTTCAGCTACCCGGGAGATTTTGGAGGTAGTCGTTCCAGAGTGGTCGAAGCCCCAAATCTCTAAAGCACCAGATTTATTCTTCACCATCGATCATCCAGAGAGTCTTGACTGTAGATCTCCTCCCTTCGCCAATTCGACATTCGAGAGTTTGATGGTGGTCATTTGGAGCGAGGAACCCTAGATTCCCAGAGTCTTAAAGTAGATCTCCACCATAGATCATGGAGGAGGGAGAACTCATGCCATCTGTTAGATCTGGCCATAGGAGTTTGGAGAGTGGAAGGATAGGGAGAGAACCTACACCCACCAATCACGTCATCTTTATGACCGAATTCGACCGCTAACCAGTCCAGTAGATTGGGGTGTTGTGTTTGGTGAATCCTCCAAAGCGTTGGAGTCCCAGAGCTCTGAATAGCGCCTTTCAGTTAAGTGCTTGGTTCTAGCCCGAGGTCATATGTGAGATTTCGTTGAGGAATAAAGGGCTAGCACCTATGGTTTCAAAGATAAGAAGAAAACGAGCTTAGTATAAGCGCCCAACGGGTTATGTGTGGACATGTGCAAGTAAAATAGAGGGCCTATGTGTGTTTGAGGAGGGATCCAACAGGGTTCTGAGAGATAATTTAGCTCCTGTGAGAGAACTTATACGAGGAGGTCGCCCGAGACCATAGCGGAAAAAACTCCACTCCGGGAGATTGGAGTGTTGTGTTTGGTGAATCCTCCAGAGTGTTGGAGTCTTGGAGATTTGAATAATGCCTTTCAGTTAAGTTCTTGGTTCTAGCTTGAGGTCATATGTGAGATTCTGTTGAGGGATAAAGAGCTAGCGCCTGTGGTTTCAAAGGTAAGAAGAAAATGGGCTTAGTATAAGTGCCCAATGGGTTATGTGTGGACCTGCGCAAGTAAAATAGAGGGCATGTGTGAGTTTGAGGAGGGACGCAGCAAGGGTATGAGAGATAATTCAACTCTTGTGAGAGATCTTATACTAGGAGGTCACGCGAGACCATAGGGGGTTTTCATCAAGTGGTATCAGAGCTAGCGAGATTTTTTTTTGATACCATCAAGTGGTACCAGAGATGAACCTTTGTTTACAAAAAGTAGGAAAAGAAAAGGAATATCAAAACACATTTTTTGTCTGATACCAAGTGGTATCAGAGTTGATTTTTGTTTGAAGATAGTAGGAAAATAAGGAGAGGCAGAGTACTGATGTTCTATGTGAATATTGTTCACAAGTGTGCAACAGGAGAGTAGACAACTAGGTGGCCTGAAAGAAAAGGAACAGTTGTGTTATTGGAGCAAAGAAGAGCCTAAGGATCTCTTAAGGTGAGCAATTGGAGTATAACAACCAGAGAGCAAGGATTTCTCAGGAGAAGGAGCGAGCACAAGGTGTGCACCTACACTTAGCAGGGGTGCAAAATATCATAGAAAGGTTCTAGCAGGTGAACCAAGAGTCTAAGAAAGGAGAGGCTTGGAAAAGGATGAATGTAGCTCACAATGAGCAAGTGGAATATCACAAAGGAGAGGAGAAAGTGGCTATTGAAGGCCATAGACAAGGTCCAAGAGGATACCACAATAACATGAGAAGAGAAGAGATGGATAAAGAGCTCAAGGAGACTAGAGAGGAGCTCAACAGATTGATGTTGCAATGGCATCAAGAAGATAAAGGGAGTTGGAGGTATGAGTAGAATACAAAGAGGAAGGTGAAGTGTCAAATCAAGCATTTGATGGCCAGGACAAAAAAAATAGATACTGAGGAGGTGGCTAAGGCAAGTGGAAAACCTTAGGGAAACAGAGGAGAAGATGGTTTACATATGTAAACCAGAGGATGGAGAAAACCTCAATGGTGAAGGGAGATCAGTTGAAGATATCAAACACTACCAGGAGGGTAGAAAGGAAAAGTCAGGTTTCTAGGTGGGCAAGGAAGAGATGAGACTGTCTGATAGCCTCAAGAAATCATAGGTGAGTTCATATCAGTAAGGAGTGTTAGAATAAGAGAAGGAGGAAGAGGTAGGAGAGAATCCTCAGGAGTATGAAGTGTTGGAAATATAACTAAGAGGGAGGGGTGAATCAATTATATATATGTAATATCCCCAAGGACGAGCCCTGTTGTAATCATGTTTATGAATTGTAAATCATTTTTGTAGGCTAGTGAGCCAAGTATTGATAAGTTGGTGGGATTATGTGTTTATTAGTCCGGAGAGCCTAAGTGTCAAAGGCCAGGAGCCTGTTTTTGTATATGTAATATGCAGAACATTAATAAAAATATAAACATCATTGCGTGCAGACCAACCACAAAGAAAGAGTGATGGGGGACTAAGCTTCCACAAGGTGGGTAAGGGAAAAGGGGCTAAAAGGTTGGAAAGAGAGGCTAAGTGTTGAGCCTAGGGGATAAGCTTAGGGGCTTAAGTCGTTGGGAATAATAATTTATTATTACTCCAAAAGCTATGTGAAATATAGGCTTTTATCCTAAGTTCCTCGAAAGGGGAAACGGGAGAAAAAGGGAACACATGTTGATGGAGTGCATGCAGCCTCATGGGCAACATGTGTCGACCCTGGCACATGCAATTTAACCCAATAGTTGAGCCGTGAGGGGGTCTTTCCCCATTCGGTCGTCCACTATCTAAACCGAGGAATCTCTACGTCTGAGTTCCGTAAGCCTCACACAGCTCTGAAAAACCAAAGCCTGTGATGTTTTCTTGTGAATTCGTTACACCTCTGTTTGAACCATCGAGTTTGTGTTTGACCTCTGCATGAATTTCTTATCATGCATCCAGCAAACAGGTGTTACCTGAACTGTGTTCTATTTTAGTGAGCTACTGTCATTTCTTGTTTCCACACCCCATCTGCCTGTTGCTACTATCATTCATGAGTTAATCCAAGCTATTGTTGTTGCTGTCATCCTGAACTTGTGGGAATTGATTTGAAAATTGGTTGAAGAACTGGGTTGTCAGACCCGTGGTAGAAGAGGCATGTTTTCAGGCATGTGAGCAACTCTATCCAAGTGAGAGAGTCTGTTGGGAAGTGGCTTTGTTCCAGAGTGAGTCCAACACCAGCTACAGAGCTCTGAGAATTCTTGATCTGGCCTGTTGTCAAGGCCTAGAGAGGAGGTAAAGCATCGATGGACTGTTCTTGTGAAGGTGTATACTCCTAGGTCGAACATGCATGTGGGGAATGAGAGTCCATGAGTAGTGGGCTTAAGAAGGCTCCTGAGAAGAATCCTTCTTGTTTCTCTGTGAAATTCTCCTGTAACCTCAACCTAGTCTAGGATTCCATTTCCTTGGGTGGAGCTTAGTCCTAGCTCGGGGGTGACCCACTGTTGAGCCTGATGAGAAGTTAGGTCTAAGGCTGGGAGGTTCGTGGAAGGTCTGCACGTGTTTGGTGGAGTTACTACAATTTCAAAGATAAGTATATGCATGTGTTTAATTTCAATTAAAATACATGTCTTTGATGCTTGCAATATTATCATGTATTCTGTTGCGATGATGTTTACTGTTGATTCTATTAATTTTGTATGTTAGTAGTAATTATAAGTTTACTCTGTTAAGCCACTTAACTTCATTTAAATGCATACTACATAAGTATGAGAATGTTTCCGTGTAGTAGCGTTGCCCGACAAGTGGAGTGATGGTCAGGGACATTACAACATGGTATTAGAGCCCAAGGTTTCAACGCTGAGCCTAGATGGGTCAGATAAGTGGTCTTTGGACCCAAAGGTTCTTGTGGAAATGGTGTTCAGAGGAACCAATTTCGAACCTTATATTGTTTCTGAGTGGAAAGGGGTTAAATTGGTCATGAATGAAGCTCAAGGGAAGTAGCGGAAGAATAAAACCGCATCCGGTGTGATATTTAACCACAAAGAGAGAGAGAACTCAACACTTGGGGTGTTGGAGCCGTAGGATATGTTCGGAAAGAAGGGAAAAACCTTTATGACCGTTAGATCCAGAAAAGATGCTGGAAGGATATTGAAGAAGCCTTTCAAGAGTTCAGTTGTTGGGAAAAGAGGGGTGCACTGAGGCACAAATCCCTGAAACCCAAAACTCTTAAGTCTCGAGAAGATCTACACTGTATATCTGGGAAAAAGATCTTGATTGTTGGATTGAGCAAAAGAGCAAGGAGTAATTTCGGGAGTTCATCTATCGGGAGAAGTGGGATGTACTGATGCACAAACTCCTGAAGCCTGAAATCGCAAAATCCCAAAGAGTTGAAGTAGTGGGTCAGGTTGATGTCACTTGAATGGATGTGGACCCGTGGGATATGTGCCATGTGCCAGTGGGCCTCGAAGGAAAAGTAGACGCAGTGGGGCTGGATGGCGTCACCTGAGGTATCATGGACCTTCTTAAGTACACCACGTGTCACCACCATAGTTGGTGACAACTGTGCTATGGGCCAGGTGGCTAGAAATGTCAGAAGTTCAGAAGTCGGGGGTTGGAGAGGGAAGCGAGTGTGAGAGCCTCCAGGACCGAAACCATGAAACCTCGAAATATGAAACCTTGAAGTCCCAATTAGAGAACCTTGAGATCTAATACTGGGTCATGAACCACGGTCGCTTGGGTTTGGAAACTGAAGAGAAAAGGGCTAAGGCTTGAGTGCACTACAATGCCGAGCAGAGCTCAGAAAATTCATGGAAATTGAACGTCTTCTTGAATCAAGTTGTTTAAGAATGTTGTGGGCTTTGTTAAGGAATAATGATTTGACAAATTCTGGTTGTCTACACATTGTGTTTGTAGAGGTTTAACGAGTGCCAAAACCGTTTAGAGTTTCCATAGAGGGCAAAGAAATGGGGAAAGCACATAATGCTTCCAGTTCATAGAACGATGCTAAAGGGATGGATGTTCATTTGGGAGTTGAAGGATCGAACTCCAATGGAGATCAAGAAGAGATAGATAAGGAAGGAAACATAATAAATATCATTGAAGGATTTCAAAAAGATGCCCAAACTCGCTGAGCAGATAGAAAAAAGCTCAGAAAAGCTCATGAAAAACAAGGAGAATTCAACATAAAGTTGTTAAAGAGTTTGGAGAGAATAGAAAAGAAGTTGGATAAGGAGAGTGAATCGAGCAGAATAGGGAGTCACCAAACTTCTGAGGGAAGAATATCAAGGAGTGTGGGTAGACACCATCATCAGTCCCAAGGTTGCTCCAAGAGAAAGACACACAGTAGTTCAAGCCCATCTCCTACCAGAAAGAACAGGAGATCTGGAGTGGATGAATTGAAGGGAGAGATGAACAAGATTAATCCTCCTACGTTTGAAGAAGATCATCAGAAGGAGGAAGATGTTGAAAAATGGTTTCTTGGTATGAGGAAATACTTCCAAATACAAAATTATTCCTCTCATGTGGAAGGAAGAATTGCGATGTATCAACTGAAAGGAAAAACATCCATGTGGTGGGATCAACTTGTGCAGGTGCAACACATTAGAGAGAAAGATATCACTTGGAAATAATTCAAGAAGTATTTCGAGAAGAAGTATTTGACTAAGAGATATTATGACAGAAAGATGAAGGAGTTCTTTGAACTCAAGCTAGGCAACATGACCATTGATGAGTATGAATGTAGGTTTTTTGAATTTTTGAAGTATGTTCTATTCATCAAAGAAGAAACTATCAAGATTCAAAGGTATCTGAGTGGACTGTCACCTTCCATCGGTGAAAAGATACAGTATGATGACCCTAAGACCATGGAAGAAACGATAAGAAGAGAGAAATGCTCATATGAGAAGCAAAGAGAAAATCCTACCTTTCGGAAGGCTTGGGACGACCAGAGGAAGTTTAAGAAAGAACATATGAAGAAGGGAAACAAGCCTCCCTTTTTCATAAATAGTCCTCAAGGACAACCATCATTTAGAGAGACGAGAATGGCTGAAGTAGGGGACCGAAGGCCAAGATAGACGCCCATCCAACGTTGGGGTTGTCAGGGAAACCATAAGTACAGAGATTGTCCCCACAAAAATGGCTAAGTGAGAGTTGTCCATAATGTTCAGCAAGCTGAAACAGTGGAGGACATGGGTAGTAGAATGTTGAGGATATATGTAGACCTGGACAACAAGCAAGATGAATTTCAGTCACACATGATTGAAATAGAAGGTATGATAAACAACCAACCATTTTCTATTTTAATTGATTCAGGGGCTAGCCATAGTTATGTAGATCTTAGAGTGGTGGAAAGTTTTCATTTTTCGAGAAGCAAACATGAAAATTCTTGGTTAGTGCAGTTGGCTATAGGAACCACAAGAAAATTCACTGAGTTAGTTAAGTCTTGCCCAATGGATATGAAGGGGTTGAGCACAAAGGCTGAATTGAATATTCTGCCTTTAGGTTCTTATGACTGTCTAATTGTGATGGACTGGTTGGACCAACACCATGCCATATTGGATTGTCGTAACAAGGCATTCACTTGCCTGGATGAGGAAGGGAATCAGAAAATAGTCCAAGGAATTCCCAAAGTTGTTGCTATCAGAGGAATCTTAGCAATGCAGCTGAAGAAGTGTTATAGAAAAGGCTATCAATTATTTGCATCTCTTGTGGAGGAAACACCTAAGGATAAGGTGTCAAGTATTGGAGATCATGTGGTGCTAAAGGAGTTTGAAGATGTATTTCAAAAGGTACCCAGATTACCCCTGAAGAGAGATATTGATTTCTCTGTAAACTTGATGCTTGGAGCAGCTCCAGTGTCAAAAGCTCCTTACAGAATGAGTACGCCAGAGCTGAAAGAGTTGCAACTGCAACTTGAAGAGCTTATGAAAAAGGGGTACATACGCCCAAGTGTGTCACCTTGGGGAGCCCCAGTCCTGTTTGTGAAGAAGAAGGACGAAACATTGAGATTGTGTATCGACTTTAGACAATTGAACAAAGTGACTGTAAAGAACAAGTATCCTTTGTCGAGGATTGATGACCTCTTCGATCATTTGAAGGATGCGAATATATTTTTGAAGATAGACCTCAGGTCGTGATATCACCAGGTAAGGATAAAGGATGAATATATTAACAAGACCTCTTTCAGAACAAGGTATGGTCATTACGAGTTCACAGTGGTGCCATTTGAGTTGTCGACCGCACTCGTTGTGTTTATGTGTCTTATGAATGGTGTATTCAACGACTATCTAGACGAGTTTGTCATAGTCTTCCTCGATGAAATTCTGGTGTATTCCAAGTTGGAGGAAGAGCATGACCAACATATGAGGATGGTGTTGCAGGTGCTAAGAGAGCACCAACTGTATGCCAATTTGAGCAAGTGCTTGTTTTATCAAGATCAGATCAATTACTTCGGGCATATTATCTCGAAGGATGGGATAGTTGTAGATCCTAAGAATATTGAGGCCACTAGAGGATGGTCAGTGCCAAAGAACGTGACACAAGTTAGATCCTTCATGGGATTAGCTGGTTATTACAGAAGGTTTATCGCAGGGTTCTTGAGGATAGCTCACCCTATCACTTCCTTGCAAAGGAAGGAGAAGAAGTTTCAGTGGATAGAGGATTGTGAGAAAATCTTCCAACAATTGAAGCAATTGTTAATCAATGCTCCAATGTTGAGGATTGTAGATCCAAACAAAAATTTCGTAGTATGCACTGATGCGTGCAAAGAAGGACTGGGAGGAGTCCTCAGTTAGAATGGCTTAGTAATTTTCTATGAATCTAGAAAGTTGAAAGGGCATGAAAAGAACTATGCCACTCATGATTTGGAGTTGGAAGCCATAGCACATGCTCTAAATAAGTCGATGAATTACCTCATGGGAAGGAGGTTCAAACTGAGAACAAACCATAATGGTCTGAAGTATTTGTTTGATCAGCCAACCTTGAATGCTAGGCAGAGTAGGTGGCTGGATTTTCTGTGTGAATATGATTTTGATATCAAGCATATCAAAGGGAAGGAGAATAAAGTGGCTGATGCACTCGGCAGGAGAGTACACAAGTTATATGCTACAACCATTAGCATGTACTGAACTGATATAAAGGGCATAATTTTGGAAGCTGCAAATGCAGATTTGCAGTACATGGAGCTGCTAACAAAGCTACAATAAGGTGAGATGCCACATAAAGTGGAAAATTATAAATTGGAAATAGATGGAACACATCTGTATAAAAACATAATTTATGTACCTAATGTCTAGGACTTGAAACGTATGATTTTACATAAAACTGTGGCAACAGTCAAGAGCCATTACTTTTGGCCACGTATGAAGAAAGAGATTGTTGGATACATCGCCAGATGTATGGAGTTCCAGAAGGTTAAAGCGGAGCATAGACGCCCAACGAGGTTGCTGCAACCTTTACCCATTCCTGAGTGGAAGTAGGAAGTGGTGACAATGGAATTCATCACAGGATTGCCCAGAACAGGCAAGCATAATGATTCAATTATGGTGGTAGTGGAAAATCTTACGAATGTTCTCCATTTCATTCCATTAAATACTACTCAAAAGGAAGTGGATGTTGTTGACATATTTGTGAAGGAAATAGCACAATTGCACGGAATCCCTAAGACAATTGTGTCTGACAGAGACCCAAAATTTACCTCAAATTTCTGGAAGGGGTTGTTCAAAGGATTTGGAACGAATCTGAACTTTAGCACAGCTTATCATCCTGAGCCTGATGGATAGACAGAGAGGGTGAAAAAAGTAATAGAAGACATACTGAGGATGTATGTGATGGACAAACCATCGAAATGGGAAGACTACCTGCATTTGGTAGAATTCGCCTACAACAATGGGTATCAAACATCGTTGAAGATGAGCCCATTTGAAGCACTTTATGGAAGAAAGTGAAATACTCCAGTAAGCTGGGATAATCCAGCTGACAGGGCAGTAGTTGGGCCATAGTTACTCAAGGAAATGGAAGAACAAATGCTAAAAATTAAGCAAAATTTAAAGGCTACCCAAGACAAGCAGAAAAGTTATGTTGATAAGAACATAATCCACACTGAGTTTAAAGTGGGCGATCATGTTTTCCTAAAATTAAAAGACAATAGAAGTTCCCTGAAGCTGGTAAACTGCACCAAGTTTGCATCCATATTTTGTGGACCATTTGAAATCCTAAAAATGATTTGGCCAGTTGCATATATGCTTGCATTAACTGCATCCATGAATGTACATAATGTGTTTCATCTTTCGTTGCTTAATAAATATATACCTGATGTTAATCATGTAATTGATTGAAATGTGATTTAGG
>ML792341.1:175920-186834 GCA_009831015.1 Picea engelmannii | reverse complement strand
TCTTCTCTGTTCTGCATATCTTACTCACGCCAAGTCTTCTGACTGATCATTATTCGAACTCTTCATCTTCTCTGAAGGTTATTTTGAGTCTGTTCATCATCAATGTCCATTCTCCCAAGATTATTTTGGCTTCTTTGGCAGTTATCCTGAGCCCGATCATCACTATCGGGCGTTATCCTGAGATTCCTTTTCTTCTCTAGAAGTCGCAACTCTTCATCTTCTTTGGTAGTTACAGTCAGTTGTTTTTGGCTTCTTTGGATTCTAAGCCCCTTCCTCCACATGACCATCGACGGTGACCATACGCCTATTCAAAAATTCACTTCGTGATCTTGGTCTAGCGAGCGCTAGCTCCCTTCTTTTTGGTATGACCTTGGGCGATGAACTTCACATGACCACATGATTGCAGGCGCATCCAAACCACTTTTTTACGTGCAATTTACCTTGAGCCTCCACATGTCCTTTCTCCAAAACCATGGTTTCGATTGTGGCCTGCCCTCAAATTATTAACGTTCATGCACCTTCACTCCCCACAATGCAATGGGACTGTCGGTCTCATGATCTTGACGGTGATCCTGAACTGACGGTTCATATCTGTCCTTCCTAAATCAACAATTGTGATTTACTTCATGAATATCTATTGACACTTGTCTCCTGAATATACAATCAGGATCTCTTACGTGAGTCTGGCCTTCAAGACTTTCAATTCTCAAATCTCGCTTTTCCCATATGACAATATTCCAGAGTTGAAGATCTATTGACACTTGTCTCCCTGAATCTACGATCAGGATGTCCTCCTCGAGTTTGGCCTTCTGGACTTTCAATTCTCAAACTCTCGTTTCTTTTGACTGGATATCTTCCGAAATGGAAGATCTGCTGACATCTATCCTCCTTAATCCAACGACTATCCTTCGCTCTGAGACTTCAAAAATTTGGGCAAGTGTTGCTGATAAAACTCCCGAAGTAAAACTTATGAAGTGACGTCACTTACTTACGTCACTTTATGATGTGTCATGAGCCGAGTAGCTTCCATGTGTCACTTGAATTTGTGATTTGCACATATGTGAAATGTCGAATCAACTTGACACTTGTCATTTTCTGATTGCGCCATGTGTCCTTGATAATGTAGTCTTGTTGACGTAGATCCTCATTCACTTCGAGACTTCGGCCTTCGGGACTTCAGGTTTTTTGAATTTTCAAGTCTCCCATTCTTCCGAAGTGAGAATCCCCAAATAGTAACCTCCTCGCAACTTTTAGACCCGAACTAAATGTTGTTCATCAATCATGTTCTTAGATTGACGGCTCAATCTTTCTGTGATGCTTCTTTTCTAGATTATTCTGTCCTTCCACTTCAAAATGATCTGATGACTGACGTTTACTCCCGCTCTTAGGCTCTCCAGAATTCAAGTATTTCAGATCTCAAATTGAAAAATCTTGAAGTGATTTGCTCCAGAGTTTTGGATCGTGTGCCACTTGTCAATCTTGACGATGGACGATCCCTTATTACTTCGAGACTTCGGGACTTTGACAATTCCGCTCTCTTATGCTCATCCAAAGTCTACGCTCATCCAAAGTCTTAACCTTTGTGCATTTATTTCTGGATCCAACGATTATTGATCCTCGACGCTCAGATCCATTGGATCATATCTGTACTTCTCCTCTGTGCTTTCTCTGGTCACTAGACGTTGATCTAATGGTCATTGCCGTTCTTCCTCTTGATATTTCTGATCTCTCTGGCATAGAAGGTTTTCTAAGTGTTCAAAGGTCTCTACCTTTTCTCCTCCTGTGAGTCCATCTCTTGGACCTTGTTTTCACTTCTGGAAAGAGCAAAGCGCTATCTCTTCTGAGCTTTGATCTCTCCATAATGTTTTCTCCTCCTCCTGAGCTTACGCTTCCTTCTTCTCCAAATTATTTTCTTCCCATCAATGAAAAGCACACTCTACCTATAAACATGCCAACAATCTCCCCCTTTGGCATTGATGGCAACGTTAAAAGGTTTCACTATTCTGCTTAGACCTCCAATTGTAGCATACAGGAAAACACCTTTTTCTCCCCCTTTGACATCAATGTCAAAGGAAACAGAGAGTGAATCTATGCTCCCCCTGATCAGATATACTAGGATCACTCTCCCCCCTAATCAGATAGACTATTTTAACTTGATAACAGGGTCACACCCAACTTCTAGCATAGATACTCAAACTGAGATTTTGCAAGCGGTTTAGTGAAGATATTAGCAATATGATATTTGGATGGAATATAATGCAAGGAAACAACAGTGTTGGTCACATGTTCCCTCAAGAAGTGATACTTGATGGGTATATGTTTGGTCTTGGACTAAAAAATAGGATTCTTTGACACACTAATGGCACTAGTATTATCATAATGAATTGGGATCAGTGCAGTATATTTTACCTCCAAGTCTGCAAGTGTCTAAATCATCCACAATACTTGGGTACATCAAGTGGTAGCTACAATGTATTCATCTTCTGTAGTTGATAAGGAAATTGAACCTTGCTTCTTGCTCAACCGTGCTACAAGGGAATCTCCTAAGAAGAATGTACCTCTACTCGTGCTTTTCCTTTCATCCACGTAGTTAGCCCAATCAACATCTGAATAGATTGATAGTTGAAAGTTTCGATTCCTCGAATGCCATAGGCCATATTTCATTGTTCCTTTCAAGTATATGAATATTCTTTTGACAACTAACAAATGACTTTGTTTGGGTGCAAACTGATACCTTCCTACCATTCCAACAACATGCATTATGTTTAGACAGGATGTTGTGATGTACAATAGGATGCCTATCATAGACCTATATGAACTCTGATCAACATCAGGTGAATCATCATCCTTTCTTAACTTACATCCAATGACCATAGGTGTGCTCATAGGTTTAGAATATTCCATTTGAAACCTTTTCCTAAGAAAGGTGCTCTTAGATATTTTTCCTAAGAAAGAAATATTCCTTCAAACCTCTGAGTAATTTGTAGACCAAGAAAAAATGACAGTTCCCCTATCATAGACATTTCAAATTTAGACTGCATTGTAGAAGAAAACCATTGTACCAATGAATCATTATTACTACCGAAGATGATGTCATCTACATAGACCAACACAATGAGAAAATCATTACCCTATGTTTTGATATATAGATTGTTGTCAATTGTTCCTCTCTTGAACCCTTTGTCTTGAAGATACATATCCAGTCTATGATACCAGGAACGAGGATCTTGTTTCAATCCATATAAGGCTTTATTTAGCTTGCAGACAAAGTCGGGTTATCTGATAGTTGGAAACCCTCTGGTTGTTCCATATAGACTTCTTCTTTTAGATCTCCATTTAGAAAATTTGACTTGACATCCATTTGATAGACTTTAAATTGTTTATTACAAGCATAAGCAAGGAACATTCTAATAGCTTCTAATCTTGCTACGGGTGCAAATGTTTCATTAAAATCTAGTCCTTCTATTTGAGCATATCCTTTTCATACCAATCTAGCCTTATTTATTACAATATTTCCTTGCTCACTCATCTTATTTTTATAGACCCATTTGGAACCTATTACATTTTTATTTGCTAGCCTAGGAACAAGTTCCCAAGTGTGATCCTTTTCAATCTGGTTCAGTTCCTCATTCATTGATTTTAACCAATTTACATCTTCACTGGCTTCATTGAAGTTCTTGGGTTCCACCATGGATATGAAGGCTATATGTGATTGCTCGGTGTATTTGATTATCATCCTCCTAGTTTGTACACCTTTGTCTTTCTCACCAATTATTTGACTTTCAGGATGATTCTTTTGAGTAACTATGGAGGAAGGACTTGACACTGATTGTTGTCCTAACTCTTCTTGTCTGGGTGTCTCTTCTCCACCTGATTCATCATCTTCTTGTGACTATGGGATTTTTTGTTCTTCATTTTCATTATTATCATCATCTTTTTCATCTGGCTTAGTGCTTATTCTCCGTTGATCTTTTACATGAGCTTCTTCATCAATTCGAACATCAATATAGTCTACTAATTTATGCATTCTTTTGTTAAAGCATATGTATCCTTTACTGTTTGTTGCATATCCTAAGAAGATACCTTCATCAGATCTACTATCAAATTTTCCCAGACGATCATCATTATTTTTGATGTATCATTTACTTCCAAATACTTTGAAGTGCTTGATGGATGCAGGTCGACCAAACCACAACTCATGTGGAGTTTTATCACTGTTCAGCCTTAGATGTGCTTTGTTCAAAATATGAATAACTGTGTGAATAGCCTCCACCCAGAAGGTTTGTGAAATGTTCCTTTCATTCATCATAGCCCTTGCCATCTGCTGAACTGATCTATTTTGGCATTCTACAACTCCATTTTGTTGAGGGGTACTTGGAATAGTATATTCTCTTTTAATTCCATGTCTGTCACATAATTCTTTGAAATATCTTGACATAAATTCCACTCCTCTGTCTAAGAGAATTTCCTTTAACTTCCTTCCTATCTAATTCTCGTCTAATACCTTAAACGTTTTGAAATTCTCAAACACATCATATTTTTCTCTCAGAAAGGCAACCCATGTACGTCTGGAGAAGTCATCAATGACCAGCATAAAGTAATGTTCTCCTCCAGTTCCTTCCTTTCGCGATGGTCTACACAGATCCATATGAACAATTTGAAGTGGTTTCTCTGAAGATGTGAAACTCTTTGATTTAAATTGAGAACGAGTCAACTTCCCCATTTGACAAGATTCACATACAAAGTTATTAGGCTTAGATATTTTTGGAAGGTCTTTCACAGCACCTTCATTATTTAGTTTGACAATATGATCAAAATTCAGGTGTCCAAGCCTTCTGTGCTATAACCAAATTTCATCAAATTTTCTTAAATGACATTTATCCTTATCTTCCTTCAGAACATATACATTGTTTTCGGTTCTAACCCATTTTGAAAGAATCTCTCCTGTTTTTATTGTCTTTATTTTACAATTCTTGGCAGTGAAGGTGACTTCACATCCTCTGTCACATATCTAATTGACACTAAGAAGATTATGCTTTAAACCATAAAAAAATAATACATCTTGAGATTTTCTTCTTCCATTACTTAAGCTTAGTAGACCTTTACCTCTTATCTTTCCTGGAGCATCATTTCCAAAGGTCACACTCCCTGATTTATTTTCCTTGAGTGATAGGAACTTACATTTGTCACCTATCATATGACTGGAGCATCCACTGTCAATATACCAGGGGTCTTTTTGTCTTTGAGCTGACGACACCAATCCACACTTGTTATCCTCATTCTTCTTCCGAACCTTGACATTTTCATCTTTGTGATTTGAATATGGATTATAGTTCTTTAAGCGATAGTCTACAGCTTTATGTCCATAATTATGGAAGATGTAACATTCTGGTTCATTGAATAAAGGATCATAATGATTGTTATTCTTAATCCGCGTCTTTTTCCCATCCATCGCATGATTTGCAGTATGTGGTTGTTTGTTACTTGGTTGTCTCATTCTTTGTTGTGGCAGGTATTTATTCCTTGGTTGTCTTGATTGCTCATGTCTAAATCTTAAAGAACAATTTATAGCTTTGTGGCCAAATTTAGAGCAGCAAAAAAAAATATCCATAGAAAAAATCTTTGTACCTGGAAAACAATTGTCTTCTTTGAGCAGGTTGATTTATTCCATGCTGATGATTTCCTTGAGTAGAGGGTGCATTATTTATTTGTTCTACAGATTCAGTTATGGTATCTTTTCCTTCACTCCTCCTTAGCGGCTGATTATCTTCCTTTGTTTCTATAGGTTTTTTATTGTCAGTAGTTGTAGATTTGACAAACTTGATGGATTCTTTGTTACTTGGATGACCACTACTTGATCCCTCTTCATAACCCAAACCAGTTTTCAAATTTGAATTCCTTTGCTAATTCAGAATGGAGGCTAATCCTTCTGAGGCTTTAATACTTGTCAGATTCTAATGATATAAGGCCTGAAGTTTCTCTAGATATTTTCTAACAGACACTACTTCAGCTTCCAATTTTTCACCTTTTGTTTCGACTTCCTTCAATTGTTGTTTTAGGATGTCTTCAATATTCTTAGCTTATTCTAACTTAACCTTCAACATATTAATTTCTTTAGATGGTTCCTTGCATGTTTTCTCATACCTGAGCAGTAACTGTTTTTCTTTTCTTTTCTTTTCTCTGAGTCTATCAATATCTTCCATGGCACTGACAAGTTCTCCTTCAAGATCTACTTCTGCTTCATAGTCAGTGAACTCACTTCTTGTATATTCAGTGTTTAGATATTCTAAATCTATTAGCATGATATCATTTATTTTATCTTCAATATAAGAGTCACTTCTTTCATCATCTGAGGGATCATCATCATTGTTTACACAAAGGCTTTTCTTCTTAAAATTATTCTCTTTATAGACATTTTTGTGTTTATTCTTCTCTTCATCGTCATATGTCTGATCCTTTCTTTTGTGAGGACATTTAGATGAAAAGTTACCTATCTTACCACAGTTGAAACATTTGAAGGGCATTTTACCTTTGTATTTTCCTGATCCTTTCTTTAGTCTTCTCACAAAATTTTCTTCAATCTCATCTATATCAGAGTCTGTGTTTTTCTCTACTTTAAAAGATGCCTCTCTTGTAGTGGATTTACCTTTGGTGATTCTCATTTCATAAGAAGTTAGGATTCCAAGAAGTTGATCTAGTGTCAACATTTTGAGATTAGTTATTTCCTCTATAACAGAGACCTTTGAGTTAAATCTATCAGGAATGGATCTTAATATTTTTCGGACTAGAAAAGAATCAACTATTATTTCACCTAGGCCTTTCATAGTGTTGAAAAGTTATTCTATAAATAAGAAGTAATTACTGATAGTTTCATCTTCATCCATCTTTAACTGCTCAAATTTTAGTCTGTGAGTCTGAAGTTTTGCGTCTTTCACCTTTTAATCACCTTCATAACTACTTATAATCTTGTCCCACATAAATTTTGTTGAATCACAGTGCATGACTTTGACAAAATTGGCTTCATAAAGTCCATTGAGGATGGCATTCATTTCTTTATCATTAAAGATAAACTCCATCTTATCATCTTTTGAGGCCAAGACTACAGGCTTCACATATCCTATTTCAACGACATCCCAAACATCAGCACCCAAGGACATTAAATGTTTTCTCATCCTTATTTTCCAGAAGGCAAAGTTTGTTCCATCAAACAGAGGGGGTCTATTAGTTGAACTTCCATCATGAATATTCATGTTCAAGCTTATGGATATACCTTTTATCAAAGGCACCGAATCTAATACCAATTGTTGGAAATATAACTGAGAGGGGGGGGGGTGAATTAGTTATGTATATAAGCTTGAAACTTTTTCTCTTTTTTTTTTATTCTTTATAGATTATTATTTAATATGTTGCTGATAACTTAACATGCATAGATATACAATGATCAATCACACAAAATACATAAAGACACTGATTTTCCTAAGGAAACCCATAAAGGGTGAAAACCTCTTCTTCTTAGGATGTCAATCAAGCTCCAACTTTCATGTACATCACAGTCTTTGAGCTCCAACTCAAATATGAGGCTTCAACCTATGATAGCAAGCTACAACTTGCAGAGAGCACCAACTCTCAGATTTCTCTAGCACCAACTAGATGGAAGCACCAACTCCCAAGTTTCTCTAGCACCAATTAGATGGAAGCACCAAATCCCATAATATCTTCTAGCACCAACTAGAATTTAGAGGACTACAATCCTCCCTAGCACCACCCTACCACCCTGATTGAATCTTTCAAAACTTTTACTTACTTGCTCTATCTCTGATATGGTTTGTTACAGCTCCAAGTCTCCTCTGCCTTCTTCATCTTCTATCCTCTGTTCTGCTTCTGCATCTTTCTGCTTCTATGCTCTGCTCTCTTTACTCTAGTGCACACTCCACAACTCTGTTTAGCTTGTCTTATAATTTTAAGCTCTGTGCTTCCTCTACATCATATACACTGCGCCTCTGATCTCCACTTCCGGTACTACACTATGTCTCTGATCTTCCCTTTAGATCATGCACTACTGACATGCATCACTCCCAAGGAAGAGTGAACTCTTCTCTGTTCTGCATATCTTACTCATGCCAAGTCCTTTGACTGATCATCATTCGAACTCTTCATCTTCTCTGACGGTTATTCTAAATCTGTTCATCATCAGTGGTCGTTCTCCCAAGATTTTTTTAGCTTCTTTGGCAGTTATCCTGAGCCTGATCATCATTATCGGGCGTTATCCTGAGATTCCTTTGTTTCTCTAGCAGTCACAACTCTTCGTCTTCTCTGGTAGTTATAGTTAGTCGTTTTTGGATTCTTTTACTTCTAAGCCCCTTCCTTCATGTGAACATCGGCAGTGACCATACGCCTATTCAAAAAGGTGCTTCACGATCTTGGTCTAACAAGTGCTAGCTCCCTTCTTTTCGATATGACCTTGGGTGATGAACTTTGCATGACCATGGGATTGCAGGCACATCTGAAGGTGGTTTAGAACAAACTTATTTTATCCCCGGAATTTACCTGGAGCCTCCATGTGTCCTTTCTCCAAAACCATGGTTTCTATTGTGGCCCACCCTCAAATTATTAATGTTCACGCACCTTCACTCCCCACAATGCAATGGGACTGTCGATCTCACGATCTTGACGGTGCTCCTAAACTGACGGTTCATATCTATCCTTCTTGAATCAATGGTTGTGATTTACTTCATGATCTGGGCTCCAAGAATTTCAAGTCTCAAGCCCTACTTTCCTCCATATGAAAATATTCTGAAGTGGAAGATCTATTGACACATGTTTCCTGAATCTATGATCATGATCTCCTCAGTGAGTCCAGCCTTCAGGAATTTCAATTCTCAAATATCGCTTTCCCATTTGACAATGTTCTGGAGTGGAATATCTATTGACACATGTATACCTGTATCTATGATCCGGATATCCTCTGCGAGTTTGGCCTTCGAGACTTTCAATTCTCAAAATCTTGTTTCTTCTGACTGGATATCTTCCGAAATGGAAGATCTCCTGACATATGTCCTCCTTAATCCAATGAATATCCTTCACTTTGGGACTTTAGAACTTTGGGCAAGTGCTGGTGATAAAAATTCCGAAGTAAAATTCTTGGAGTGACATCACTTACTTACATCACTTGATGACGTGTCATGATCCTAGTAGCTGCCACGTGTCACTAGGATTTGTGATTTGCACATACCTGAAATGTCAAATAAACTTGACACTTGTCATTGTCTGATTATGCCATGTGTCCTTACTGATGTAGTCTTCCTGATGTGGATCCTCATTCACTTCGGGACTTCAGCCTTTGGGACTTCAAGTATTTCAAATTTTCAAGTTGCCAATTCTTCTGAAGTGAGAATCCCCAAACAGTAACCTCCTCGCAACTTTTAGACCCGAACTAAATTTTGTTCATCGATCATGTTCTTAGATTGACGACTCTATCTTTCTAGGATGATTCTTTTCTATATTATCCTGTCCTTCCACTTTAAAATTATCTGACGACTAACGTTTACTCCGGCTCTCCGACTCTCCAGACTTCGAGGATTTCAGATCTCAAACTGAAAAATCTCGAAGTGATTTTCTCCAGAGTTGTGGATCATGTGCCACCTGTCAGTATTGACGATGGATGGTCCCTACTTACTTCAAGACTTTGGGACTTTGACAAGTCCACTCTCCTATGCTCATCCAAAGGCTTAACCTTCATGCATTTATTTATGGATCCAATGATTGTTTATCCTCGGTGCTCAGATCCAACGGATTAGATCTGTACTTCTCCTCTGCACTTTCTCTGGTCACTGAACGTTGATCTAACGGTCATTGTCATTCTTCCTCCTGAGATTTCTGATCTCTCTGACTTAGAAGGTTTTCTAAGTGTTCAAAGGTATCAACCTTTTCTCCTCCTGCAAGTCTGTCTCTTGGACCTCGTCTACACTTCTGGAAAGAACAAAGTGTTATCTCTTTTAAGCTTTGATCTTTGCATACTTTTCACTCCTCCTCCTAAGCTTATGCTTCCTTCTTCTCTGACTTCTTTTCTTTCCATCAATGAACATCACACTCTACTTGTAAATATGCCAACATGAAGATTCATGTGGGGTTATAGACCATGTGAATGAAGATGATCAGAAGTTGAATTCTTTAACTCTCAAGGAGGAGGATCAGAGGTGCATTCTGATCATCAGAGGGATCAACATATCTCTACTAAGAATCTCAGTAGAGTCTGGTGCATGTGTTTCATGTTCGACAACACAGGTATTCCAATAGAGGATGAACACCTTTAGTAACCACTCACACAACCAGATCAAAGATCAACACACTGATGTTTTCATGTGGTAAAACCCCTATGGGGAAACATCCACGGCCCCAGCCAACGCGGCCACTTGGAGCAGTTTATTAATGCAAAGAAAACGATTACAGAGAGATTTTACATAAGATTTTCTCACAATCGATCATTGGCAAATGACCCTCCATGCTCTTTAAATAGAGATCATGGACCAATTGGGTGTTAAGCCATAGAGCAATGGTTGTTAAGATCGAGGAGAGTATGAACCGTCGGATCACTCTATGTCGGAAACATATCGTGACCGTCGGATTGCCTAACTACAAATGCATACTAAAGAAACACACTTTTATCTAACGACATATTAGACCAAGTAGATCTTAACTAACTCCTAAGTATCTAAATATCCTAACATCCCCCCTTAAGAACAACTTGGGATAGGATTGAAGGATTTACAATTCAATAGGAGAAGGAAGGAGGCATTAGAGCCTATCCCCCCTTAATGACAGCTTCCTGAACTCCTAACATAGATCGAAGTTTGGAAAACTTCGCTTCTGTAAGAGACTTTGTGAAAATGTCTGCAACTTGATCTTCTGTAGGGC
>ML792341.1:123224-134772 GCA_009831015.1 Picea engelmannii | reverse complement strand
CATGAGGGATTTCACCATAAGGGGACCACTTTGGAGTTCATCCATTTGTGCACCTTATCAATCATGATAAGACAATAATGAGAGCATGGGTCCTCCAACCATTCTTCTAGGATAACTCAATCCACAAAGCGTCTTCCCGTGAGATCTTTCACCATAAGGGGACCACTTTGGAGTTCATCCATTTTTGCACCTTATCAATCATGACAAGACAATAATGAGTCATCTATACATTTTTCCAACAATGCATCATATACCAATGAAACCACATCGATCCATATTCATCATGTATCAATGACAACTCATTGATCCATCTTCATCTATGCATTCTCATCAAGGACAATAAATATTATATTACATCAATCATCAATCAATCAATCCTTTGACATCAATCAATCACTTGACATCAATCAATGACATCAATCAATCAAACCATTGGCATCAATGACAACATGATCCAATAGATGTAAGACCTCTAGGAGAAGGATATGGAAGTTGAAATATCCATGTGTGTGAATGACATGGAAAAAGGTGAAAACAATGGACTTGCATGATGAATATTTATCCATGTTTGTATATGCTTGAGTGCATGGATTGAATGTGTCATAAGTTCACCCATTATGAAGACTGATATTAAGACCAAATAGATATGAGTGAATGATATAAAAATTTACAAGTGATGCACATGTATGATGTGTGAGTATTTGTATACTAAAGGCATGATATGACTGCTTGAATAAGTGAAATGTAAGGCAATAATTTTACTTTCCAACATTTAATCAATACCATGGATGCATGGTTGACTCTATTATGGAGAGTCATGACAATTTTGTTTTGAATAATATCTGGAGGAGGATGTGTTCAATTCCCTCAAGAAAGGCTAGTATAACTTGATTAAAGAGTAAATGAGCAGGGATACTTTGTTGTCACGATAAAAGGAAACTGGATTAGGCTTTTAAAGGTTGGATGTAAATGATCGTGAAAAATCATGAACTAATTAAATTTCAATAGATACAAAAATGAAACTATAAAGTGTTCCTATAGTAGACACACAGTATGTTGAAGCATGTAGTTAAGAGCACTATGCATGAAAGAAAAATGGGATAATGTGCATTTGTAATTCAGAATGCATCATAAGAATGAATGTTTATATTCCTTATGGAATATTTGGTAAAAAACTGAAATGATAAATACGAGGTTGAGTCGAGGTTTAGATCATCTCATATAAGTGATGGATATGCAATAATGAAGTTACATGGTGAGACAATTCCATGCAGAGGAATTGTGTGAGGACTCTGTTAGGGGAACATAGTCATAATCTCAATCACTGCTGCAAAATTGGACAATAGACTACAAATTATATTTGTACGAGAATCCTGGACTAAATTTTAAAATATCACGCATGAATAAAGGATATGCAAATCAATTTTGACCAATCTTATTGGTAAATGTGTAGAATGCATTGGTTCATAATTAATTTATGAGTTGATTATGATGTTGCAGTATGTTGATACATCTAGGAAAGGGTCAATATGAAATTGATCGAGACTTCTCAAGGAACATAGTAGGAAGATCCCAAGAGGGACATATTGTAGAAGTAAAGAGGAGAAAAGGAGGAACACCTTTCTCACTTCCGAACTCCGATTGTTTAACATAGTTGAAGGATTTAAAATAATAGTTGTGAAAGCTAAGGGAATTGATAATTATGTTTGAAAGACCGAATTTAATTTAAAAGACATGATTATGAAAATGCAGTGAGGCCTTGGGAATAGTTCAATAGAACTGAAAATTTATGATCATGTAAAGGAGTTGGAAAAGGGAAAATCCATAGACTCCTTTCTTGATGCTTAATGTGTTTTCCTGGGATGAGAAAGCTGAAATATTGTTATGAGTGATTGTTGTTGGCATGAGAATGTTGATATCTGTATGACTGTAGAGACAATTGAAAATTTGATAGTAATTGAACTCTTTAAAACATTGAGGGAGTTGTGATAGAGTGCACATAGACTTGCTAGGACATATCTAAGGATGTTTGTTGATTTAAATACTATGGTTCATGCATTTTATTTAGCATGAAAACTAATATAATTGTGAATGTGATGTTGTATGTCATGTGTAGAAATAAATTGGATTTGTTGGGAAAGACAGTTACCAATGATGGACAACCTCAAGCAGAGGATGAATAGGAGAAGGTTGTTGAAATTTGTTGAAGGGAATTTAAAAGTCCCCATAAAACACCAATAATGAGGTAATATCAGAGAGGTTGTTAGCAACCATAATAGGTATAAAAGCATTCATGCCTATGAGGTAGAAGTTATGAAGGGGTTGGGTAAGAATCCCTTCTAAAACATTTTACTATTTTACTAATATACATATGATTTTGAGTGGTTGTTGTATGTCATTGATACCCAAGAAAGGTATGATTCACGAAAGAAGATATCCTAAAGGATGGAGGTATGAACCTCTAGAAATAAAGGATTATTGGTATTGTAACGTTCCCAACCACCGACCCCTATTGGGTAACGCTATCAAAACAACCTTAACTTTGCCTTTACTACTTTGATACCAATTTCTATGATAGTCTAGCCTTAAACAATAGGCCAGGCCATGCCACTGAGTAAATTTGTGGAAATAATAACATATAAAACTTAACCGAAAGATGGAGATGACATCTGTTATTCACACTTATACAAATATATCTATCTAATGCAATTAAGAAGAAGAAACATTTACCACATACATGCAACATATATATAAACAAGAATTACTCATTAATTATAATGCAAATACAAATACACAACATACAACGAACACAGAATTGACAATAATTCCTACATGCAATGGAACACATGATAACATTTCAAAAATCACAGACATGCATAACATACATAATTAAGCATGGAAATGATACTTATATTTTAATAGATGACCACTAACAGCGTGCAGACCTTCCACGAACCTCCCAGCCTTAGACCACGCTACTCATCATGCTCAGTGGTCGGTCACCCTCGAGCTGGGACTAAACTCCACCGGGTAAGGGAATTCTAGGCTTGGAAAGGACAATAAGGAAGTTTCAAAAAACAACAGGAAGGATCTTTTATCCTAGGAGCCACTTATACCCATAACCCACAGACCCTCATTCCCCACACGTCTGCTCCACCCCAGGAGGGTACACCTTCACTAATACAAGTCCATCGGCTACTGCACCTCCCTTACCTTGGGCTTCAACAACAGGCTGGACCAGAAGTCTCAGAGTATTGTAGCTTCTACGGGACTCCCTTCCAGGAGAAATCACTTCTAGAAAACTCTCTCACATGGGAGAGTTTCTCACAGGCATGACAACCTGATTCTTCAATTCATCTTCTAAGAAATACAACAAAAACATTTAGCTAACACATAGGTGACGACATCAACAAAAAATGGATATGGACACCGAAAAAAGGCAATAGCCAAATGCTAAGACACAACAAGGCTCAGACAAGTACAATTGCGTCCAGCTTCATAGGAGACACATAGGATAACTCAAGTATGACAACATGAATCCAAAGGTGCGTGCTATATATAGAGGCATTGATGATGGAGAACCGGTTCAATGCGTGAATCCCCTGGTCAATCGGGAAGGTGACAGACTTATAGAGAAACGTAAGGGTCATGAGGAAAATCCAAACTGCTCCAGATGCAAGGATGGGAAGCAATGCCAGAGTGGGAAGTGAACCCCCAACGAGCTGGTTGCCTCACCTATAAAGTGCATGCACCCAGGTTGAAACATGTCTTCCTGAAGCTGCATGAGTTCCACTTAGCACTCGTTCCCTTTTTCCCAGGAACTTAGAACAACACAGTTTAAGTCAACCATAGGCTTTGGGAAATAATAATAAAATATTATTCCGTTAGATGTAGGCTCTTCTAGGTTAGCCCCTAGGCCTAAAAACTTAGCCCCCTCCCTTACCCTACCTAGTGGAGCTTATTCCCCCATAACTCTTCTTCATGGTCAGTCTACACGCAACAATGTAATTTTATTAATGATGTGAGTACTTACATATACAAAATCAGGCTCATTGGCCTTAGCATTTGGCTCACTAGCCTAATAAACACATAAGTCTCTCAATTTATAACCACTCGGCTCACTATCCTATAAACATAATTACAATTAAGCAAGGGCTCGGACTTAGGGTGTTACAATCCCCCCCCCCCTTATTTTTGCATTATCCTTAGTGCAACTTATTTACACAACAACAACAAGATTTTCAAAATCTTCAAAAATATGCGGGTACTCTACCTGCATAGCATCTTCATGATCCCATGTTGCGTCCTCAGGATCGTACCGGGTCCAATGGACTTTTACAAGACCTATGGTTTAATTATGGAGCTTCTTTCTTTTATGGTCCAGTATACACACTGGATGCACATGCAATAAGCCTTCTTTCTCCACCTAAATCACATTCCAATCAATAACATGATTAACATTAGGTATATATTTCTTAAGCAATTAAACATGAAACACATTATGTATAGTCATGGATGCAGTCAATGCAAGCATATATGCAACTGGTCCAATCCTTTCTAGGATTTGAAATGGCCCACAATATCTGGATGCCAACTTGGAATAGTTTCCCAGCTTCAGGGAACTTTAGTTAGATTTCACTTTCAAGGAAACATGATCACCCACTTTAAACTCCCTATGGGTCCTGTTCTTATCAACATACATTTTTTTCCTGTCTTGGGTAGCCTTCAAATTATGCTTAATCTTCATCATTTTCTCTTCCATTTCCTTGAGCAAATCTGGTCTAACCACTGCCCTATCAACTAGGTTATCCCAACTTGCTAGGATGTTTCACTTTCTGCCATAAAGTGCTTCAAACGAGCTCATCTTCAGTGATGTTTGATACCCATTGTTGTAGGAAAATTATACCAAGTGTAGGTAGTATTCCCATTTAGATGGGTTTTCCATCGCATACATCCTCAGCATGTCCTCTATTACTTGGTTCACCCTCTCTATTTTCCCATCAGACTCAGGATGATAGGCTTTGTTGAAGTTCAGATTCATTCTGAACCCTTTGAATAACCATTTCCAGAACTTTGAGGTGAATTTTGGGTCTCTGTCAGACACAATTGTCTTGGGAATACCGTGCAATCGTGCTACTTCCTTCATATAGATATCAACAACATTAGTTTCCTTGTGAGTAGTCTTCAATGGAATAAAATGGGTAGCTTCCGTAAGCTTATCCACCACCACCATGATGGAATCATGATGCTTATTTTTTCTGGGTAATCCTGTGATGAAATCCATTGTCACCACTTCCCACATCCACTCAGGAATGGGTAAAGGTTGTAGCAACCCAGTTGGGTGCCTATGCTAATCCTTGAACGTCTGACACTCCATACATCTGATGATGTATTCTGCAATTTTGTTATTCATACCTGGCCAAAAGTAATATCTCTTGACTACGACCACTGTTTTCTGATATCCAGGGTGCCCAACATAAGGCACATTGTGCATTTCCTTCAAGATCATAATTCTCAATTCCTAGAAATTAGGTACATAAATTATGTTTTTGTACAAGAGTTTTCCATCAACTTCCAATTTATAATATTCCACTTTCTGTAGAAGCTTACCTTGTTGTAGCTTTGCCACCAATTCCATGTACGACAAATCGACATTTGCAGCTTATGAAATTATGCCTTTAATATCAGTTTGATACATGATAATGATAGAAGCATGTAGTTCGTGCACTCTTCTGTTGAGTGCATCAACCACTTTGTTCTCCTTTCCTTTGATATGCTTGATATCAAAGTCATACTCACGAAGGAATTCCAACCATCTACTCTGCCTAGAATTCAAGGTTGGTTGATCAAACAAATACTTCAGACCGTTATGGTCTGTCCTCAGTTCAAACCTCCTTCCCATGAGGTAGTGCCTCCATTTATTTGTAGTGGTTGCCAAAACCAAATCATGAGTTGTATAGTTATTTTCATGATCCTTCATCTTTTTGGATTCATAAAATACCACAAACCCATTTTGACTAAGGACTCCTCCCAGTCCTTCTTTGCATGCGTCTGTACACACTACAAAATATTCATTCAGAGCTGCAATCCTCAGGATTGGAGCACTGGTTAACAACTACTTCAATTGTTGGAAGCTTCTCTCACATTCTTCTGTCCATTGAAATGTCTTCTTCTTCCTTTGCAAGGAAGTGATGGGGTGAGATATCCTTGAGAACCCTGCAATGAACCTTTTGTAATAGCCAGACACACCCTTTAAGGATTGGACTTCTGTCACATTCTTCATCGATGATCATTATCTAATGGCTTCTATCTTCTCAGGATCCACTGCTATCCTATCCTTTGAAATGATATGTCCCAAATAATGGATCTGCTTTTGATAGAATGAGCACTTGTTCAATTTGGCATATAGTTGGTTATCTCTTATCACTTGTGACACCATCCTCATATGATGTTCATGTTCTTCCTCTGACTTGGAATACACTAGGATGTCATCCAAAAATACTATGATGAACTTGTCTAGGTATTCTCTGAATACACCATTCATTAGGCACATGAAAACAATGAGTGCATTTGATAACCCAAATGGTACCACTGTGAATTCATAATGACCATACCTTGTTCTGAATATGGTCTTGCTGATGTCTTCATCCTTTATCCTTACCTAGTGATACCCTGACCTGAGATCTATTTTTGAAAATATATTGGCATCCTTCAACTGATCAAAGAGATCATCGATCCTTGGCAAAGGATACTTGTTCTTAATAATCATTTTGTTCAACTGTCTGAAATCAATGCACAATCTCAATGTCCCATCCTTCTTCTTCACGAACAAGACTAGGGCACCCCAAGGTGACACACTTGGGTGTATATACCCCTTCTTTAGAAGTTCTTCAAGTTGCAATTGCAGTTCTTTTAGCTCTAGTGTACTCATTATGTAAGGAGTTTTTGATAATGGAGTTGCTCCAGGCATCAAGTTTATAGAGAAATCAATATCTCTCTTCAGGAGTAGTCCGGGTACCTCCTGGAATACATCTTCAAAATATTTTAATACTACATGGTTTTCAATATTTGACACCTTATCCTCAGGTTCTTCTTCCATATGAGCTGCAAATATTTGGCAGCCCTTCCTGTAGCACTTTTTCAGCTGCATTGTTGAGATTTCTCTGATAGTCACTGCCCTTAGGATTCCTTGTACTCTCCTTGAATTTCCTTCCTCATCTAGGAAGGTGAATTCCTTGTTACGACAGTCTAACATGGCATGGTGTTGGTCCAATCAATCCATCCCAATTAGACAGTCATAAGAACCTTAAGGTAAGATGTTCAATTCAGCCCTTTTATTTAGTCCATTCATGTCCACTGGACATGACTTAACCAACTCAACAACCTTTCTCTTGGCTCTTGTAGCCAGTTGCACTAACCAAGATTTTCCATGCTTGTTTCTTGGAAAATGAAAACTTTCCACCATTCTAGGATCTATACAACTATGACTAGCTCCTGAATCAATTAAAATAGTAATGGTTTGGTTGTTGATCATACCTTCCACTTCAATCATATAAGAATGATATTATTCTTTCTTTTTGTCCAGGGATGCATATATCCTTGTTACACCTCTGCCCATGTCCTCCACTATTTATTCCTACTGAACATTGTGGAAAACTCTCACTTTGTTATTTCTGTGGGGTCAATTTATGTACTTATGATTTACTTTACATCCCGAACATTTCATAGGTTGTTGTCTTGGTATTTTCCCACCTATTTCATCCTTCCCGGGCTCTCTAAAACCTGACTGTCCTTGAGGGATATTCCTAAAAAATGGTGGTTTGTTTCCCTTTTTCCTCTGCTCCCTCTTAAACTTCTTCTTGTCTTCCCAATCCTTTTGAAAAGTAAGATTTTCTTTTTGCTGATCATATAAGCATTTTTCTCTCCTTATAGTTTCTTCCATAGTTTTTGGGTCATCATACTGGATCTTGTCACTGATGGAAAATGGAATCCCACTCAGATACCTTTGAATCTTAATTGTCTCGTCCTTGATGAAGGGGGCATATTTCAACAAATCCAATAATCTTCTTTCATACTCATCAATGGACATACTTCCCAGCTTGAGTTCGAAGAACTCTTTCATTTTCTTGTCATAATACCTCTTAGTTAAGTACTTATTTTCAAAATGTCTCTTGAATTCCCTCCATTTAACATTCTTTTCTCTGATGTGTTGTACTTGCACAAGCTGATCCCACCATATGGAGGCCTTTCCTTTAATTTGGTAGATGGAAATTCTTCCATCTGCATGAGAAGAATAGTTCTGCAGTTGGAAATATTTCCTCATGCCCAACATCCATATCTCAACATATTCATCTTTCTTGTGTTCTCCATCAAAAGTAGGAGGTTTAATCTTGTTCATTTCACCCTTCAGTTCATCCACTCCATATCTCCTATGATTTCTGGTAGGAGATGGGCATGAACTATTGTGTGCTATATTATTGGAATGTTCCGGAGAGTGATGGTGATGCTTGCTAATGCTTCTTGATCTTCCTTTCTTCCCATTGGTCCCGCGACTCTCTGTTTTTCTTGAGCCACTCTCCTTATCACACTTCTTTTCGATTCTTTCTAGGCTTTGTATCAAATTTATGTTGAAGTCCCTATTGTTCCCTGGCTTTCATGAGTTTTATGTTATCTGTTCGGTGAGTCTGGACATCATTCTACAATCTTTCAATTATTTTCATCATGTTTTCTTCCTTATCTATCTCTTCTCCATGCCCATTGGAGTTTGATCCTTCAACTCCCAAATGGACATCCATTCCTTTAGCTTCATTCTTTGAACTGAAATCATTCTATGCCTACTCCATTGTATGCACTCTGTGGCAATTCATTTTGTTCCCGACAATCGTTAACTCTACAAACACAATGTGTAGCCAACTGAAATTTGTCAGGCCATCATTCCTTAACAAATTTCACAGTATTCATAGACCAATCTGATTCAAAGAAAACTTTCAGATTCCATTTTCTTTCTGAGCTCTTCTCTGTTTTGTAATAATTTTTGGGCACTATCCCCTTTCTCTTAGCTCCCAACCCATGTGACCACGATTTGTGGCCAAGTGCTAGGTTTATAGGCACTTATTCGGGACTTTAGGACTCCGGATTAGGAATTTTTTCAAAGCACATCCCAACAAATCTCTCGGAGTTCCGGATTACCGAACGCACGAAGTAGGCTGGATCAATAGTTCATGACTACCCAACATCTAACAATTGACACCCACTGTGGAACTTTAGGCATCTGAGTTCCGAGACTTCAGAGCTTTAGGATTTCAGGACTTCAGAGGATTTCACATCCACACATCCGCACACCCCTAACACCCCGATCCATTAATCTCCAAACACTTCCATGTCACCTTTGGTGATGTCATTATTTGATGTCACTTCGACGTTACAAAATTTCGGAAGGCTCTTCCTTTTGTTCCTTATGAACCATCCTTCTAGGGTGTCAAGTCTCTAGAATTCACAACTGGCAGTATGCATCCACCAGGACCCATGGCTTCCATTATTGAACTAAGATATAGAATATTCAGATCACTTAACGCTTTTTACATTGTCAGGGCATACGTCCATGGTTTGGAGTAACCTGTCTTTCATCTCGCAATTCTTCTGACGTTGACATGTAACCCCTTGGTGAAACCATGGTTTGGATTGTGGGACATCCTTGGAGAATTAACTCACATGCAACTTGGGTCCCCGCAATGCCTCCTGGACATCTATATTGATGTATTGTGATCAACGTCAGTGTGGGTCCGTCGACCTTTAACTATGTTATGTAACTTCAGGGCCCACATAGTATAGCTGACAACATTTTAGGTGGGGGCATGTGGCAGGTATAGGAGAGGTCCATGTCACCTCTAGTTGACATAATCATGACTCACCATTTCAGTTCTTCGATGCTTTAGAGATTCAGGCTTCCAGAGTGCTCGCCTTAGCACACACTAATTCTCTCGAATGCTGAAATCCTAAACAAGTCAATCTATTAACACGTGTCCCTCTGGACAGATGGTTCGTATTACTTTGGACTTCAGAGCTTCGAGATTTCTTTGCCCTTCATACCGCACCATAAATTCCACCCTTGGTTTGATCCAATGGTTGAGCTCTTCTCCCAAATCTACGGTGTAGATCTACTTTGGCTACTTCGAGCTTCAGGAGTTTCAACCTCTCCACAGTCATTTTCTCCCGAAGTGATTTTACCTGAATTCCATGGATTTCTACCATGTATCCTCTCTCTTAGATCAACGGCACAGACGAACTCCGTTACTCTGCGAATTTCCAAAGGAACTCATGGCTAACCACCTCGCAACATTTCTAGATCTGACGATTGAGAATTTTCCTCCTTCTCCTTAATATATCCTATGACCCACATTACTCTGCATCCCAATACCACGTTTGTCGTGGTTTTATAATACCGCTACACCTCCTAAGCTTCGTAACACAACCAAGGCAACCTCTTGGCACTCATAAATGTTCTGAGGTTCGAAATTGGTCCCTCTTGACACAATTTCCACCTGAAACCTTTGCTCCAATGACCACTTATCCAGCCCATCTAGGCTCAGTGATTGAACCTTGTCTCTGATACCAATTGGTAACATCCCCAGCCACTGACCCCTATCGGGTAACGGTACCCAAAAAAAATTAACTTTTCCTTTACTACTCTGATACCAATTTCTCTGACAATTTGACCTTAAACAACAGGCCAGACCATGCCATCGAGTAACTTTGTGGAAATAATCACATATAAAACTTAATCAAAAGATGGATATGACATCTGGTATTCACACTTATACAGATATATCTATCTAATGAAATTAATAAGAAGAAACATTTAGCACATACATGCAACATATATATAAACAGGCATTACTCACTAATTATAATGCAAATACAAATACACAACATACAAAGAACATACAATTGACAGTAATTCCTACATGCAACAAAACACATGATAGTATTTCAAAAATCACAGACATGCATAACATACATAATTAAGCATGGAAATGATACTTATATTTTAATAGATGACCACTAACTGTGTGCATACCTTCTATGAACCTCCCAGCCTTACACCATTCTTCTCATCACACTCAGTGGTGGGTCACCCCCGATATGGGACTAAACTCCACCAGGAAAGGGAATTCTAGGCTTGGCAAGGACATCAAGGAAGTTGCACAAACCAAAAGGAAGGATCTTTTATCCCAGAGACCCTTACACCCACAACCCATAGACCCTCATTCCCCACATGAACACTCCACCCCAGGAGGGTACACCTTCACTAATACAAGCCCATCGACTACTACACCTCCCTTACCTTGGGCTTCAACAACAGGTTGGACCATATGTATCAGAGTACTGTAGCTGCTACGAGAATCCCTTGTTGATACTGAGAGGGGGGTGAATCAGTATCAAGTACAATTTAAAAACCTTTTTCAAATTATACTTAAACCATTCAATTATATCCAATGAGCAATGAACAATAGTATAAGAGTTACACCAATACACCACAATACACCAT
>ML792341.1:98689-123011 GCA_009831015.1 Picea engelmannii | reverse complement strand
TCCTCTAATTTTCACTCCTTGAATCCTCCCCAAAAAGAGGTTATAGAAAGAATGGTAGACTTTATTCAATTCTGGTCTGTTCAGAAGACCCAACTTGTACAGCATGCCTCGCGCTCAATATTTAACATCTGATTCTGAAACTCTCACAAAATAAACTACAGTCCGTACGCTTTCCAATGGAAGTGATCCCACTACATTTGGAGTCTGTATGAAAAAGGTATGATTGTTTTACCCAGAACACCTGTTTATTGACTAGTTTCAGGACTGGTCACAAACCCTATATTCCACAGAGTGTATCTCCATAATTATAGAGAATCACGAGATGAAATTTTTACTAGAGGTACCTTGATATGTCTTCTCAATACCATAGCAATTTCACCATCTTAATCATTCTAGAATTTTTTTTTAGCAAAAATGGTAAGATGACCTGAAAATAACATACCTTAGAACACATCACCAAAAGACTTCATCCTCCCTTGAAATCCATCCTTCTTTTACTTCTTCTTCCCTATGAAATTCTACTTGTATCAAATGAATGTATAATGATATTTATTTATACCATTTATGTCACTTCCTTTTAACATTAGGGCCGACCTGACACTTTCTTATTTTGTAATTATTTTCTTTAATTATTTTCAGGGCCTACATGTACTTCCTTTTTCAATTCACTTTGTCATCTTCAAAAATTCATTTCTCCTCAACCATGAGGATCCATGTGATGTGCCACATACCACCAGAAACAACATGATGTATACTATCCATTCCTGGGTGTTGTATATGCATGTGCATTTTCCTTCATGTCCAAATACCTTTATCAATCTTGCGGTCCAAAACCCATGACTAGGGTTGACATAAATGACAACAATCAATCTTCCAACATCCCTTCCAGGAGAACTCACTTCCTAGCAAACTCTCTCACCTAGGAGAGTTTCTCACAGGCTTGAAAACTTGATTCTTCAATTCATCTCCTAAGCAATACAACAACAACATTTATCTAACACACAGATGATGACAACAACAGAAAATGGGTATGGACACGGAAAATGGAAACAACCAAACGCTAAGACACAACAAAGCTCAGGCGAGTACAATTGTGTCTGGATTCACAGGAGACACACGGGATAACTCAAGTATGACAACAAGAATCCAAAGGTGCATGCTATATATAGAGGCAATGATGATGGAGAACTGGTTCAATGCGTGAATCCCTTTGTCAATCAGGAAGGTGATAGACTTACAGAGAAACATAAGGTTCATGAGGAAAATCAAAACTTCTCCACACGCAAGGATGGGAAGCAATGCCAGAGTGGGAATCGAACCCCGAATGAGTTGGTTCCCTCAGTTATAAACTACATGCACCCAAGTTGATACATGTCTTCCTAAAACCGCATGAGTTCCACTTAGCACGAGTTCCCTTTTTCCCAGGAACTTAGGACAACATGGTTTAAGTCAACCATAGCCTTTGGGAAATAATAATAAAATATTATTCCCTTAGAGGTAGGCCCTTCTAGCTTAGCCTCTAGGCCTAGACTCTTAGCCCCCTACCTTACCCTACATAGTGGAGCTTAGTCCCCCATAACTCTTCTTCATGGTCAGTCTAGACACAGCACTATAATTTTATTAATGATGTGAGTACTTATATATACAAAATTAGGCTCATTGGCCTTAGCATCTATCTCACCAGCCTAATAAACACATAAGTGTATCAACTTATAACCAGTGGGCTCACCAACCTATAAACATAGTTACAGTTCAACAAGGGATGGACCTTGGGGTGTTATAGGTATCCTTGCAATAAATTTCATGAACAAATGTTCCATGGATGAATTGACCAATCAATAATGATTGGGAAAAAAGTGCTCATAAGTAGCAGTTTGATTGAAAGAATTGAGGAAATGCATGTTTGTATTAGAGGAAAGGTAATGAACTACCTAGAAGGGAAGGAGAACCTTCCAATATTCTACCATAATTGTAACAATAGTAAAAGAGGATTTGGGTGGCCATGAGCGTTGGAACCCTGGTTACTAGAGAAGAAAGGATGCTTGGATGCATTCATATCAAACTTTGATTTCATATCATATTATGTTGATATGAGGATTATGATACGTTTGTAGTAGGAAATACATTTCTTCTATAATGATGAATGTGGATAGAGAATCCATGTAGTAAAATGTTTGTTGAGACCCAACACACCGTGGAAAAGTGCCTTACATAGAATGTGGTAATATGAAATCAATGCAAGGGTGTATTGTGTATAAATGTGGCCATGAACATTGGCACATTGATTAAATTCTTATGATGAATTGATTGGAATTTGAAAAGGATTGGTATGCTAAAATGGTGCACATTTATAAGGAATGGTGATTTCCTTTTTTTCTTTATGTTATTGAATAAGATAAAAATGATTTAATTATTAGTATACACAATTTTGAAACTGTCTGTAAACCTTTGCAATTGTGCAATGAAAGGGTATGTGCATGAGAAACTAACAATTTGTTTGGATGTGTGAAGACAGAATTGCAGGGAGAAGGGTCTTGGATATGGTAGTGCTATAATTCCATGAGGAAGACCAATTCCTACTGATCCAAACTTTTATGAGAAGAAATATCTCATACTTGTGAATATGGTTCTGTGTGGAACAAATCTAAGAATAAAATGCGGAATTAGAAATATGTGGGTAACAGATTTGAAAATTTTGACAAATTGATGATAGTATATCATGGCTACTATATGCATGTGATACAGATGAGATGAAATATCTGTCCTGGAGGGAGAGATGATGGTTTTCTATTTGAAATCATTGAAAAGGGCTATTGTTGTGACATGAGGACCCTATGATAATCCATGATCGCCATAGAATATTTTGGGTTGTTGTAACGCATGTTGAAGGGACACCTCATCAGTGAAAGTTAGAGGGACACTTCGACTATAAGACTCGGTGAAGTCTTAGAAACTCTTGTTTTGCGAGAAAGCCTTGGCAAGGTAAAATGGATCACCCAAGGAAATGTATAGTGGAGAATGGGATGCTTGAGCCTGGACCTGGAGGGTGAGTGACCGCAAGGAGAGGATTCTTTGATAATCCTTGTACATTATTAGTTGGGATCTTGCACACAATGGGTATCTCAAGGAAATAGTGGGCCAAGTTAGTAATACAATCAATTGGATGTGGATCCATGAAATTGCATAGATAAGTATTGTGTTGATGTAAACATTTCCTCTTGAGTTTTGAACAACAATAAAATGTTTTTGCATGAAATTGTAATTAATATGCTTGTTGCTTGAAATTATTGTAGACATGTGACAAAGGTCAAGAATTTGGAAAGGACCAGACCAAGAAAGGGGAACAACATTGTTGTTTGGAGGCCTCTTAGTCCCTAAAAGTCATCACATACATATTATACATTAGACATTACACATTAAGAAAATGTATATACATATATGTAATCAAGCATAATGTAATAACATATGTGATAAGAGAACTAAACACAGGATTATTTTGAGCGGGTACAACCACTCCAACCATTTACCCATTGTATAAATAACCCTAAATATGGAATACAAACTTGGAATGGATATCCTTCCCTAAATTATCTCCTCTTTGTTGGGTTGTGTGTGTTCTTTATGTGCTTCACAATGTAGTCTCTTCTTGAATTCCTACTTCTAATTTCTATATTAAAACACTTTTGTTCCATTCTCGTGTGACTTCATTCAAGATCGATCTGGTTGGTACAACATTTCTACTTGTACTCTAATCCCCCCATGATGTTAAAAATCCCATGATCGATCGAGGAATAGTGGCTTCTCTATCCCTAAGAAGTGATACAACCAACCTTAAACTCTGGATGTTAATATCTAAATTCATAGGATTTGTGCTTTCTGGTACCTTTCTAATAGAATCTTCATTTCTGAAAAAAATATGGGAAGATAAGGATTAGTTGAGGATTATCGATATCTTGCATGAGGAATTCGACTAGTCATAAAGAAATTGACTCATGCAATGGGAGAGAATGTCTACAGGCAAGCTGAGTCTAATGGTTCAATCGCTCGAAGGTCTAATGGGTCTACCACTTGAAGATAAGCTGACCATAGATCAACTATATGTATTATTGTTTGACTTTTAAAGAACGACTGGCATATGTATGAAAATGTTGGCCAGGATTTTCGTGTATTATTTGGTTTCCAAACGACTACTCGTGCAATTAACCACTTCATGTGCATATCTATAGACTTGTTCAATTTTCTAGAAAGAGAATATACAAATTCGACTGATTATTTCAAAGGATTGAATGGTGAAACAAGTCGACATTTTCGACTATTAGTGGTCTTGTGATTGACAAGGGTGTCTAGACCGAGTGGAGGCATGCCTCAACCACATAATTTATATAACCAACGCTAAATTATGTTCAATAAATTGACATGGGAGTTGATCATTGATTGATTGGGTAGTATGAATGAGCTATCAATTGGAAATTTGGAGTGACGTGACCCTCTCAACACAAGTCCATAGACCTTGATGTCGTGGCCATGGATTCATCACAAAAATAAAGTAAGTTGACTATGAATTCGACCATAGCTACATGAAAGTAATAGGTGAAAATACATGTGTATGTGAAGAGGAAGTAGAAGGAGTGGATCCTAATCCAAAAATCGATGACAACACCCCTGATGTAATAAAGAAAAAAACCCTTCACTCAGAACATCCCCCCTCATAAAATGATCCAACTTACCCTGAAAGGATGAATATGAGTAAGCTAGTAGCCTCTCCCGAATATGACTTGATCACTAAGTTTAAAAATGTTTTCATTAGAATCCCATTATTGCAGGCCCTTACATATATACCTATTTATGCTTAAATAGTAAGGGACCTATGTTTGAAAATGATCGGGAGGGAAATAAAGGACCCACATACCATAGAGTTCATTGGAGAGTCTATTGCTCTAATTACCGAACATAACTTTGTAGAAAAAACATAGACCTTGATAACCCTATCGTCTCTATGCACATTAATGGGATTTGCATACTGAATACCTTGATCAACTTTGGAGCAGACATAAACATCATGAATATATAAACTGTTAGCACATAAACTTGTCAAGGTATTGTGAGTTGTGGTTTCTACCTAGGTATGTAAATTTTGCCTATTTTTTCTCCTATTGCATACCCGATTGTAGGTTTTCCTCTCAACTTGTAGTTTTTTGTTGTTTGTCTTCACCCATTTGATAGACCTGTTTTTCCTTAGCATCTTTCCTGAGAAATATTGGCTCCAAGCCTTTCTGGTTTCCCCAAGTTTGATCACTTCTCTCTTTACCTATGTCATTGACCCTTCTGTCTTCTTGAGCCCTCATCCAATCATCCAATTAATCATTCACAGGCTGCAATCATGAGCATCGACAACAACACTGAAGCAGTCTGATATCAACTCATCAAGCTAGCAAGATCAACTTTCGGCGGCGGGGATCCATCTGGTAGATCATATCGACGACCATCGGGTGATCAGGATCATATAGTTGCACCAAGTTTAGTGTCAAATAGAGGTCCGAAATCGCAAGGTCAATCCTAACCATCAGTGCAGGAAAATATGCATGGCACAAGATTAGCATTTCGTGATTTCGCGAGATGAAGCAGTCAAGGAGAAAAATCATCAGAACTCGCGAAATGTGAAATCGCGAAAAATATCACTATCGTTGATCAAAAGAGAGATCTAGACCGTTGGATTTTATTTTCATGATTTCGTGAGTTTGGAAACTAGGAGGGTAGAGTCTTGAAGACTCGTGACATGCGAAGTTATGAAATGATGTCGGTCGTTCATTCCCGAAAGGCACATGGCACAGGATCAACATGGAGAGAGTCGTTTGGGGGGAACTGAAGTAAGAAGTGTTGACGGCTCAAGGTCCTGAAACGTCGATATGATCCAGGTCATCTGATGCAAAGAGACGCATGTCACTTGATCCAAGCTATCAGGATTTTGCGACTCAAAGATTTCAACATGGAGCACGACATCAACTCGCGAAATGAAAAATCACGCGTCTAAGAGTTAGGCCCATGATCACATCCCAGGGTCATATAGGAAGTGGGGCCAAAGGAAAATAAGTGCCCATTCAAGCAGCGGGTGGTCAAAGTTATTCAAGGAAATGATCGTGGTCGTCATATTTACAGTGAGTTCAGCCGCCGATCTAGATGGGTCGTTTTGCGATTTCGAGCATTGGAACATTGGAAATAAAAGGGAGTGAGAACTCTCGAAAGGAGAAATACCGAGTTTTCATTTGAATAAGAATGAGGTCACAGCCCGCGGTCGAGTGGGGCAAGGGAATGGAGCCGTGCAAAATATCAAAGCACCCCTCTTGGTCTTAGTAGAAGATCTGTGTGATTTCAAGGTGCCAAGATCAATTGAGGATAGTCATGGGAATTGCTTGGAACATCCACGGATGTCAGAATCCGTCTCGAGCCTGATGCAAGTAGTTAATGAAAATGTGTAAGGTGGTTGAAACCTAGTTTCACCACATAAATGGAAAGCATGGAAAAAATGGCCTTGGAGGGCAGAAAGTCAATTGAAAGTTCCCCTGTCATGAATTTTCCTACAAAGTCCATAGTGATATGATCTTGCGTCTGACAGAAGAATGAAAGTGAATCCCAACAGAAGAATATGTAGATGCCAAGACTTGAATGCAGTAAATAGAGCACTCTTCTGAAGGGAGCAAGTTGCTTTGAGTATAAATACTCAGTTTTGATATTTTTTTAGGGTCGATGGTTGAGCTATGCTCCCGATTTGTAAAGTTTTGGTGAAGCCTCTGGTTCACTGGTTATGTATTTCCATTTGAGACTTCTTGCTTAATGACAAGCAACTTTCTTTTCATCTCTTTTGCTTCTGATACTGAATACTCGGGCATGGATGATCAAGTCGATTTGTTGTGATTATATTGTAATGTATGTTTGATTACAGTATTGTTATGGTGTTTTCAGTTTCCTGAAGTCTTGGATTCAAGAGGATCTTGTATTTGAAGCTTTTCCTCCTTATGTTGTCAGAAGAGTGGATGTCCATAGCAGACCCCTACATTTTCTCCTCAAGTTTTTCATTCTAATCACCCTTCATACTGTTGGAAGATTGGTTGTTGTCATTGATGTCAACCGTAGTCATTGGTTTTGGACAACAAGATTGATGAAGGTATTTGGACATGAAGGACAATATACATGTAGAAAAAAAACCCATGGATGGATAATATACATCATGTTGTTTCCAATGGTAGGTGGCACATCACATGGATCCTCATGGTTGAGGATAAATGAATTTTTGAAGATGACAAAGTGAATTGAAGAAGGAAGTACATGTAGGCCCTGAAAATAATTAAAGAAAAGAATTACAAAATAAGAAAGTGTCAAGTCATCCCTAATGTTAAAAGGAAGTGACATAAATGGTATAAATAAATATCATTATAAATTCATTTAATACACAAGTCTAATTTCAGAGGAAATCAAAAGAAAAGAAGGCCGGATTTCAAGGGAGGATGAAGTCTTTTGGTGATGTGTTCTAAGGTATGTTATTTACAGGTCATCTTACCATTTTTGCTATATATTTTTTTCTAGAATGATTTAGATGGTGAAATTGATATGGTATTGAGAAGACATATCAAGGTACCTTTGGTAAAAGTATCAGTTCTTTATTCACTATAATTATGGAGATACACTCTATGGAAGATAGGGTTTTTACTAGTCTTGAAGCTAGCCAATAAACAGGTGTTCTGGGTAAAATAGTCATAAATTATTCATAGAGAATCCAAATGAAGTGGGACCAATTTCATTGGAACAAGTACAAACTTTAGTTTTATGTGTATGATTTTCAGAATCTGATGTTAAATTTTCAGCGTGGGGAATTCTGTACAAGTTCACTCTCCTGAATAAACCAAAATTGAATAAAGTCTACCATTCTTTCTATAACTTCTTTTTGGGGAGGATTCAAGGAGTGAAGCTTGGAGGAGTTTCAGAGAATAAATTGAGTAGTATTATATATAGGATCAAAGTATTCCAAGAATTTAATAATTATAGAAGTTGAAGAAGTCTCAGGAAGCATTATCGGGATCTATGTGATGCTTGGTTGATGGTGATGATTTAATGTAAAGTTTTATTATCTCTCATATATTCTTGGGTGGAAGGAAGGGGCAAGGATGGAGAGGTCAAACCTCTCTTGATATTGGAGGATTGTATCTTCCTATTGGAGATTTATCCCTCCCTTTATATTTGGAAGTTGTAGCTACCTTTGGAAGTCATTACTTCCCTTGACCAATAACTATTGATTATTTCTCATATATTGTGCATGGTGTATTGTGGTGTATTGGTGTAACTCTTATATTATTGTTCATTTATCATTGGATATAATTGAATGGTTTAAGTATAAGTTGAAAATTTTTGTAAATTGTACTTGATACTGATTCACCCCCCTCTCAGTATCAACAGATACAACTAACTGAATGAAGTTAGGTCAAGACCTCACCTGTTCTCTCATATCAGCCTAGTTTTCAGAGTTAAAATGATATTGTCTTGAGTCTTCATCCATTTGAACCCCCTTAAATCTATTAATCGTGACATAAAACTGATGGGTACTGTGCTTACCTCTGTTGCAATCCAGAGGTGACTTTTGGTGCTAACACAAACTATGAATTAATTAGAATTGTCAAATCTTTGTCCAAATCCTATTGTTGTTGAACTAGAAGACATATCTAAAGTCAAACTAAAAGGATTATTGGATTATTTGATTATTTCCCTAGACTCAAGGGAATATCCTATAGAATTTTTCATCTTGCAGCCCAAAAATTCATCAGGAGGACACCCTATAATCCTTGTAATACCTTGGCTTGCTACCACAAATTCCTTTATAGGATACAAATCTGACAACAAGTTCATCTCCCATGGGGGTGTAGTAAAACAAGTAACACTATATCTTCCTGCAAAATATCTTATGGAGATGGGGTATTTAACATGGTTGGATGAATCAAACAGTGATAAATAAGCCGTACATGTTTCTTGCACAATAGACTAGACAAGAAATTTCAAAGAATGTACAGAGAAAATCAACTTAGTTCTTTTCTTTATGATTCTTATTTTTTGCATGTTTCTAATTCATTTACCATTTCATTAGAACCTATTTTGACAATCGATGTACAAGAAACTAATGATATGAAATTATTGTCTTCATTCTATAGTACAGAAGAAGCCACCATGTAGGACATTGAATGCTACACTACCCCTATTGAGATTATCCCAAGTAAATTTTTGTATATTACTAATGACCTCACTAAATCCCAACAGGAAGATTTGATCCAAGTGTTGCAAAAAAAATCAAAATCCTTCACTTGGGACTACCATGATATGAAGGGAATCAACCCCAAGACTTTCTCACACCACATCTATACTCAGGTTGATTCCTGACATGTTAGGAAGCCGTAAATATGGATGAAGCCAACACTTAGAGAGGTAGTTAAAGAGGAACTGCATAAACTTCTTGATGCCAATTTTATTTATCCAATTTCTAACATCAGATGGGTCTCACCCTTACCAGTAGTACCTAAAAAGAATGTGAAATGGTGTATATGCATAGAAGATTCGGAACTAAACAAATCTAGCATAAGGGAATTGTTAACCACCTCTCCAACGTAGGTGGTCAAATCCATGTGCCATGAAGAAATGCATCATCAGATGCAATTTTTTCGAAGATTTTGGTTCTACAGGGCGTGTTTGGCCCTAACACTTATTTTTGTAACTGGAATTTCCGCACCCCTGCGTGGGTTAATAATGTAATAGGTCTGCATGAATCATGTCTAGGTTAGTTACCTTGGGATCGATTCACTGGGAGAGTTCCTTTCACCTAGGGTTTTTTATCCTCAGGTTATCAAGTGGGCTTTTCAACCTTATTGATTTCCCTTGAGTTTTTCCCTCACACTTGCAATAATTCCTCCAAAGTGGTGAACGACGTTCTAGTGGGCTTATATTTTGGAAACTATTGTAGGGAATCATTGTAAATGACCATGCAAGACATCTTAGAAAGTTTCACGGAATTCCATCAAGTCTAAGTTAGTTTTTTTTAATTAAATAATTTTAAATTAAATTTCCCTAAGTTTGGAGGTTTAATTGTTTATTTAATTAATTATATTTTAGCAAAAATTGTAAAAACTAGGTCATTGGATTTTTGATAGGGGTATTTGTTGTCACAAGAAATGGAATACCACCCCCCACATCCATGGACCAATTTTCAGCTCATTCGGACAACTTTTTGCATGGGTTTGTCCACCGGGAGTGTCAGTTAGTCTAAAACAACAATTCTAATTGCTAAAATCCAAACATGGCAAAATTGTAAAAATGTAATAATAAGTTAAAAGGATGTTAAATGATTGATCTAAGTTGGAGAGAGACTCCCTAATCCTAACCTAACCACCCAACCTTGTTCTAACCTTTTCTACCCTCTCCCCATCTTACCCTCTTCAAAAACGTGACGCCCTAGGGGAAGTTATGCCCCCCTTTAGGAGAGAGACATGGAATCTTGTTTTTAATTGGTGGGAGGTCTCCCCCTATTGGTTGGTATGCTCCTCCTCACCCCCACATCCCTCCTTGCCTCATCCCAACACCCTCTTCTTCATCTCTCACCCTCCACCCTTTCCCTCATCCCAAAAAGTTGCTCCCTCCTAGGAGAAGTGCACCCCCCTCCATCTAGAAAACTCTCAAATAATTTAAAAAAAATTATTTGAACCCTCTCACCTTCCTTGGAATCAATTCCAAGGCCTCCCACACCCTTTTTTCTTGATCCCAACATTTTCCACCTTTTCTACACCCTGGATCTACTCCTCAAACCCTGGATGGTGCGCCCTAGCCCAGGGATCTACTCTATTTCTTGATTGTGGGCACTTGGCATTGATCCAAGAGGGGTGGTTTTTCCTCTCCAAGTATAAATAGATCACTCTCCTCACTCCCAACACACCATATCTTGAGCTATTGTTATGCTACTTGATTTTCCACTCTTTCTCTCTCTCTCTCTCTCTCTCTCTCTCTCTCTTTCATTGCTCCATCATTTCCATTCTTTGGCTCTTAGGGTTTTGGAGCAAGTATTTCTCCAAGATCCACTTTCTTGAGTAATAATAAAGGATACACTTCAGGGGATTTTTGGAAGAGCTACAAGTGTTTTGGTTCTTACAACATATGAGGTAACATTGTTTTGGTTTAATATGATGGATGCATAGGTGGATCTTATGTAAAGTATTTTATTTGAGTAGATCTTGCAAAGAGTAGTTTTGTAGATCTATATATGTTGGTTAGCTAGATAAGGTGAAATTATTTCATCTTCTTAGCTTAACCATCCATATTATCTATTGTATGCATGACATTGTGTTAGATCTTGCAGGTTGGCTTCAAGGGTTTCATTAGGAGTGCCTTGAGGAAAAGTCTTTCTTTGAGACTCACATAAACTCCTATCTTTCTCTATATATTGCTCATTCTCTATATGCTTTCATTCCATACATATTTTCAGCTAGCTTAACATAGTTTTATGGTCACCAAAATATAAATTCTCATCAAATTTTTTCAAGAAGAATTTTTGCCCTAAAAGGCAAAAGTTTTTCTTCATTTGTATTGTTGTGTGTAGCATTTCTAGCAAGCATAGCTTGTTGGTTTTTACAGGTTCAGATCTGGTTGAGAGGGGTTTGGCTGCCCAAATACATCCACACAACACTCAAAGACCCTTCAAAAATTGGTAGCTATTTCTCAACCTCCTTCTTCAATTTTTAAGCATTTTTGTTCATTTCTTCTCCTTCTTTCTTGCTTTTAGTGGCTCATAATTGTGGGAGAAGGAGTGGTACGGCATCCTCCCATGTGTGAGCCTTGGGGTAGCTAGGGCTTAGCATAGATATTTCCTTTTTTCATTTTTCTTGCCCTTTTTAGCCTAGGATGTGAGGTTTGGGGTTTGCTTGGTTTGCTTGTTTGTTTGCTTACTTCTTGTCTTTCCCCTTGTTCCATTCTCTTGCTTGCTTGCCTCTCTCTTCTTCTCAATATTTCGTAAAGATTAAGAAAGCTAATTAGTTGCCTACCTATTGGGAGATAAATACCCCAAGTGGTAAGGCTAGGGTTTAATATGTGATTGTAATCTAAGTGCTTACTGTTATAAAATATTCTAGATCTAGATCTCATACATGGATAATCCTTAGCTTAAACCTATTGGGCATCATAACTTAACTAGATCTATTGGCATGCTTAAAGCTCTTCAAAGTTTAAATCATTTTCCTAGATGCCTAGATCTATAACTCTAAATGCTTAAGTGCTTCAATAAGTGAATGGTGTTTTTCTTCATGCTATGATCTATTAAGTCCATTTTCCATATGCTTGAAGTAATCTCATTTATAAGTTGATAGTGTAGGCAAACACTTAAATGTTTTTCTTTCTCACACTTAATGCTCATATCTAAATGCTCTTAATCATAAGATAAGTGTGATTGTCGTTCATTTCTTGGTTGGCAAGTTGTTCTTGCCCTTGTAATTTCCTTCTTTTTGCAAGCTATCTATTTGTGCAACTAAGTGATTTTCTCTCACATAGCATATATGTGTTAATTCCCTTTCATTGGTAATATTAAGAAACACATTTTAGGCTGAAGTGAGTTTCGGCCAAGTCACTAAATCACATTTTAAAAGTGTCATTAAATCTTTAAAACACTCTAAAACAGTCCTAAAAGTCTACCTAATCCATATAATAACTTAATAGACTCTTTAGGGTACCTTAGACCACCATCTTCACTATCTAAAATGGGTATTGAGGAGGGCAATGGACGGTGATATTCTGGGTACGGTCTTGTGGCACAAAGGAGTGTCCTTTCCATAAAAAATCAATGCTTTGGGATGACTGTGACAGCTAGGGTTAGCCTCGTTGCTATATTATCTTGAGCATCCAGCAACCATTTGGAAATAGGAGGATGAGGCTTTGGTGAAAGCTAATTAAAGGTAACTAAAACTTGATAATCTTAAGAAACCTTTAATAATCCAACCTTGGGGCTTAATCTAATAAATACTTTGTGGGTTTAATAACTAAGAGTGGTTAATCTTCATCATCTTAGAACACTTGTGCTTAAATCTTTAAATATTCTTTGTGGATGACATGTCGATGATGATCTCATAAATATGATGATGCTTTGATCTTCTTGTAACCTTCACACAAATCATTAAAGTGGTTATCTTTCTTATTGTATCTTAGTATTCTTTACTTGTAAATCTTGTACTCAATATTTGATTCAATTATTCTTTTTGTAATCTACTTGTAACGATTCACCTCTTAAATTTAGTTGACCCCTTGCCCAATCTTAGGCACTAGTCGTATTTTCCCTAGGAAAAGGCTTGCTTGACATACTAACCTTGCACCTTGCATTGCTTCCTTAGCATCTTAGGTTAGAATCCCCCTAAACCTTAACAAACTAAAATCAACTCCTAGAAATTAACTTTAAAACTTAACTAGAAACTAGGGACTACCCCCCTTGGCTTCCCTAGGAGTGAGCCTAGACGGAAGAGGTTCCGTTCAAAGTGACAACGCGGGCTATGAACCTTGGCATTGTGCCTCCAAGGACACACTAAGTGAGCCGGACTTAGCTCACATTTGCAAGTGTGTATAAGTACGAAAACATCTTTGGTGTCGTTGTCGGGGATAAGTCATTTATCCTTGGTCAAAACGACTTAACTTGATTCTTTAAGAACTAAATAATAAAAATTTTAGGCCTTAAAATTCTTTGAACCTATGATTCGTTAGCTTTGTGTGATTCTTGTATAAGTGGCGACTCCATTGAAAAAATCTAGCAAGTATACTACTAGGAGCACTTCACAAGGAGTGGTTTATTCTTTTCCCGACCCCGAAAAGGTTTATAGGAGGAGGCTAAACCGCTTGGCTCCTAGGAGACTACTTGAAAGTCTTAGGGAGGAAGCACTCAACAATATCCAATTCTTGTTCCAAACTAATAGTCAACCAATTGTTAATAATACCACTAATAATCCTAACGTAATGATGACTTCCTGTTTGATTCCTTTGAACCTTGCAGCAGTTCAGTGTTCCCCTCACGATGTTCCATAGAAAGCCATTGAAAAGTTCCCTATTTTTCATGGGAACAATGCTATAAGTGCTAGGTCCCACATTGCAAGTTTTGACAAGTGTTTATTGAAGTATTGTAAAGGTCATAATGAGGAAGATGTGAAGATGACATTGTTTGTCTTTTATTTGGAAGGAGATGCTGGTGAATGGTTTTCTAATTTTCCTGCAAACAAGTTTAGCACCCTTAATTCAATACTGGATGAATTTAGGAAGAGATGGGGTGATTCAAAGGAACATAGATTTCAGCTAGGAGCTCTTACCACTAGTCATAAGAAAGAAAATGAGACGTTGTTAGAATTTAACACTAAGTTTAATAGCGTGGTAAAGGGTCTTCATCAAGATGTTAGGCCTCTAGATTCTTCAATTTTGATTTATTATATACAGGCTTTTGAGGGTGAAATGAGGAATGCTTTAAGGGATAAGGATCCTCAAACTTTGTCTGTGTCACAAGAGACAACTGTAAGGATTGAGAAGAATATGCTTGAATCTAGGAAATCCAACATTCCTAGTTTCAATAGAGGTTCTTCTTCAAAGGTTAATGATGAAAATAAAAATAAGGATGAGGGTCAAGGATCATCAAATGATGGGATTACAGATATTAAAGAATTGACTCAATTAATCAAGCAAATGGAAATAAATCATGCCAATCAAATCAATGCTTTGCAAAATAAGGTGATCACTATGGAGAGGTCCCAAGGTAATAGACAACAACATAAGCCAAAGGATAGGTGGCCAAGAAGACCTCCCCAAAATGATCAAAGACCACCTAATCATTTTGAATACAACAACTTGGTAGATCATCGCTCTATACCTTATTGCAGGCCTTGTGGTGAGTTTCATGAGGAATCGACTTGTTTAGTTTTCCTTGAAGATTGTAATAATGATTATGGAGACCAAGGGAATGAACAAGTAAACATGTGTGATGAAATATTCCATGGTGGCATGTATGATTGGATGGATTTCAATGATTATGGAAGTTGTGGAAACTTTATGAATGGTAATATGGATAAAGCTACAGAAAAGTATGGGCCCAAGCCCACTCCCCAACAAGTTGCAAAAATGGCTAAGTTTAGAGGCATTACATACCAAAGGGGTGGAAATAAAAGTCATGATAAAGGTCAAACTAGTTCTCCCAAGGTATCATCAACTCCTCCTAAGTCTAATGTGCCTATTAATGCAGACTTAAACTTTGACTTAGGTGGTTGGTTGAGTAATGCAAAGGTGTTAGTGCAAGTATCAGAAATTATGAAGATTCCTTCACAGAAGGAAAATCTACTTAAAGCCATAAAAAAACCTCCTAAAATTGTTGTGGATAAACAACTAGCCATGGCTTACCAGGATGCACCAGTGAGATTACAGAATTGGGATAGGAAGAATGAGAAGAATTTTCCTTTCTACCTTTCTTTACTTGTTAACGACAAAGTGTTACACAATTGCATGCTAGATTCAGGAGAAAGATCGAATGTTATTACTAAGAAGGTAATGGAACAGTTAAACTTAAGAATATCAAGACCTTACCACAACATTTGTGCCTTGGATTGTTAAACGATTGAAGTTCATGGATTGATTAAAGGTTTGCAAGTATACTTAGTAGCTTTTCTGGATATCATGTTTGAAATGGATATTGTGGTGATTGATGTGCCAAACATTTGGGGAATTCTATTAAATAGAAAAGTAGTTGCAGATTTGGGTGGTAGTCTACAAATGGATCTATCTTATGCTACTCTCCCTACCCTATATGGAAACACTTTCAAGTTAAATAGGGAAGTGTATAGAAAGTATCATGTCAAATATCCCAAGAATCCCAAAAATGAGTTAAAGTGGACCGATGAAGGTCTTGGTAACTATGCCATATTGTCTAATTCTATTGTTCCTTTTGAAGAAACAATTCAAGATAATGAATTAGACAAGGTGTGGTACATGAACTTTGATGGCGCTTTTTCTAGAGCAGGAAAAGGTGTTAGTATCGTGCTTCAAGCTCCAAATGGTAAAGTATTGAAATTTTCTTATAGATTGGAGTTTGATGCAACAAATAATGTGGCTGAGTATGAGGATTTTCTCCTTGGTTTAGAACTTTGCAAAGATAGGGAAATAAAATGTCTAAATATTAAAGGGGATTCAGACTTGGTCATACAACAGTTGAAGAATAAATTTTCTTGCAAGTCGAAAAGATTAAAAGGGTATAGGGATGCAATTTGGGACTTAATAAATTATCTATATGCTTTCAACCTAATTTCTATTCCTAGAGAACATAATTCAAAGGCAGACGAGCTTGCAGTAGCTGCTTCCACACTTCAACTTACAGATGTTTGATTGATGAGAATATTTCAGTGGAAGTAATTTTTTGGCTCTCAGTTCCTAATAATGTCGATCATTGGCAGGTTTTTGATGATGACAAATAGATGATTAAATTTTTAACTCACATGTATGAATTTTCAGATTTGGACATCAGCATTAAAGAGGAGGGTTGTAATTATACAAGAAATGATGATAAAATAAAAGTGCCCCCTACGTTAGTTGTGTCCTTAGAAAGGGAATTTGATAGACAAGATTGTCACAAACAAAAAGAAGAATCAAATAAAAAGTTATGTGAACACTTGGAGGTTAATGTTGGAACAAATGAAGAGCCTAGGATGGTAAAAATAGGCAAGACTACCCCTATAGAAGAAAGGATTCAAATTGTCGAGTTATTAAGAGAATATAGGGATGTCTTTGCTTTCAGTTATGATGAAGTCAAAGTCTATAGGGAGGATGTGATTCATCATGTGATTCCTCTCAAGGAAGAAACTAAGCCCTTTAGACATAAGTTGAGATAGTTAAACCCCAAGTTATCTCCTTTGGTCCAACAGGAGTTACAGAAAATGTGAGAAGTCGACATCAATGCTCAGACTAGACATTCTTCATGGTGCTCAAACTTGGTTGTTGCTAGGAAGAAGAATGGAAAGATCTGAATATGTATTGACTTCAAGAATTTAAACATTGCTTGCACAAAGGACCACTATCCCCTACCCAAGATGGAAACTTTACTTCAATGAGTTACAGGTTCGGGAATGATTTCCATGCTTGATGGTTTGTCAGGTTATAATCAGATTAGACTTAAAGCAGAGGATATGCATAAGACCACTTTTAGTACTCCATGGGGAACTTTTTAATATCTTAGGATGCCATTTGGTTTATCAAATGCTGGAGCTAGTTTTCAGAGAGCTATGGATTATGCCTTCAGGGGATTGATTGGTAAATTGATTGAGATATGTCAAGATGATTTGACAGTTTTTTCAAAGGATGGTAAAACTCACATTAATCACATTAGGCAAGTTTTGGACAGACGTAGAGAATTTGGAATTTCCCTAAATCCTGCTAAGTCATTCTTTGGGGTGACTAAAGGTAAACTATTGGGCCACATAATTACTAAATATGGGGTTAAGTTAGACCCAGAAAGGGTTGAAGCCATCAGTAAGGTGCCTTTGCTCGCATCAAAGAAACTTCTTCAATCCTTATTAGGACAAACCAATTTTGTACATAGGTTCATTCCTAACTATGCTGAAATCATGAAACCTATATATAAGCTACTTAATAAGGATGTAAAATTTGAGTGGAATGATGAAAGTAAGTGATCTTTTGAAAGTATAAAGACTTCCATATGTGAAGCTCTGGTCCTTATTAGCCCAGACTATGAGAAGGAATTTTAGATTTTCTCTTTTTCTTCTGAAGACACTATTGTTGGAGTGTTGCTTCAAAAAAATGACAAAGGCCATGATCATCCTATTGCATATATGAGTAGGGCCTTGCAAAATTCAGAATTAAAGTATCCCATGTTTGAGAAACAGGATTATGCCTTAGTCAAATCACTCAAACATTTTAGAGTCTTCATTGGATATTCCAAGGTGATTGGTTATGTTCCTAATTCTGCGGTTAAAGATGTTTTATCTCAAGTAGAAGGATTAGGCTCAAGGGTTAGATGGATTGCTAAAATCCAAGAATATGATTTGGAAATTAGACCAAGAAAAGTTGATTAAGGGTCAAGGCCTGGCTAAAATGTTGACAGAAAGTAATGAGAAGGCCTTGGATATGGTTAACCAAATCAATAAAGAAGAGTCACATCCTAACTTATTAAATCTTTAACAAGTGGATTGGTATACATACATCATTTTCTATATTAAGAATCTAACTTGTCCAAGCCATCTAGTATGACACAAGAAAAGGGCTTTAAGGTTGAAATATTCTAAGTATGTCCTTACTAGAGATGGATAAGGATGGAAAAATATTGATGGAATTATCCTTAGATGTGTGGATGACATTGATTCAAAGAAACTAATGGATGAATTCCATGGAGGGTTTTGTGGTGGACATTTTGCTTCTAAAACTACTACCCACAAAATCCTTAGAGAAGGATATTATTGGCCCGCTATATTTTAGATGTACATCAGTTTGTTCGGAAATGTGAGTCATGTCATCTTTTTACAGGAAAGAAAAAATTAGTAGCACTCCCTTTGCAACCAGTTGTGGTTGAAGCACCTTTTCAGCAGTGGGGTTTGGACTTCATCGAAACGTTTAGTGATAATTCAAGTAATGGTTATTCATGGGTTCTCACAGCTACAGATTACTTTACAAAATGGTTTGAAGACGTTCCTACAAAGTCAAAAACTGAAAAGGTTGTGATGGATTTCCTCGAAGACAAAATAATAACTAGATTTGGGGTCCCATCAAAGATAGTGACCGATAATGCCAAGGCCTTTTGTTTAGCAGAGATGTCGTTTTTTTTCTTCAAGTATGGTATTATCTTGTCACATGCATTAGATTACTATTCCCAAGGAAATGGTCAGGTAGAATCAAGTAATAAAAACTTGATGACCATAGTTAAGAAAATAGTTGGTGAAAATAAAAGATCTTGGGATAGTAAAATCAAACATGCATTATGGGCTGACAGAATAACCAAGAAAGAAACTACTGGAAAGAGTTCTTTTGAGTTATTATATGGATTGGAGGCTAGGTTTCCAGTGCAACTTAGACTTCCTACTTATGGCTCAGTTGAGGATGTTTCCACAGGGCAAGACACAGTTCAGAACAGGGTCTGTTATCCCCACTTTTTAGGGATAACTAGGAGATCATGTCTCGAGGCCCACAAGTCCTAGACATGGAGTACCAAGAGAAAGATTAACATGAGCATGGCCCTAGAGGGCCCACCTTTTCTTCTTCCATCATCCTTATCTTGTTAGCAGTAGTAGCATCTATCACCATTGGCTTGGTCCTGTATCAGAAAGGGTTCTTGCTCCATGAGGTAATTGGTCCAGGTATCATGATATGTGCCACTTTTGATCATTAAAACCTTTAAATATATGCATCTGATTCCTTTTATTTATAACAACTGCTTGGATCTTACATTTTCCCACTTGACCATGTTTGGGGGGATTGACAAGGTTCCCTAGAAATCCTTTGTCCATAGGTTTTGGTTTTCTACTAGGGTGACTTCTGAAAATCCATCGTCCACTCCCATCATAACACCACTATTTCATCTTATATCCTGCTCACTTGTCCCACTCCCCTTGTCCGAGCATTGGGTTGACCTATTTTCAGGATTCCACCTTATCTCACGGGAAGAAGGGGCTAAAGGCCCAGAAGGTAAAAGTAAGTTGATAAAAGATAAAATCCTAAGAATAAAACCTCGAGATGCTTCACCTAGGGATCCCCAAGAAAGCAATAAAGGGATTCTCGACAATAAACAAGAGAGACCTGAAAAAATAATAAAACAATACCTAGTCAGAGGATAGGGGGTCTCATCACGAACCAGCCTATTAGGTCCATGGGTACCTGGCAGTATGAAATTGTCACCAAGTGGTTACCACACCACGGTAGTGACTCTTGGTTGCATGGCCAAGGGAAAGGGGGTCTCATCATGAGCCAACCTTTCATTCCTGTGAAAGTACTTGTGGGTAACGCTACCACCACTGGTCACCACACCAGGGCAGTGTCCCCTAATTAGCTATTGAACAAAAAAGAAAAAGAAAAGAAATAAAAGAATAAAAAATAATAAAGGCAAGAATGGGCTTGGAAGGAATGCATCCATGACAGGTACAACTCACCTTCTACAAAGGCACCCACGGGTAACACTTTGCATCCTTGGCCCTCACTGCACCCACATGCTTGGACTTCCCCTGACCACATCACCCACTCACATGGTTTTGATGAAGTCTTCTTCTAGGAAATTTCCTTTTTCTGTGGACAGTAGCCCAATAGGACACCTTGTCTCTTTCTTCATACTTGTATTGCAGGCTTGTGTAACGTCTTTGAGCTATTGATTGATGTATTATGGATTTTGTGCATATGTTTAATAATATTGATGATGAGATGTGATTGACATTGATATGATCCCTATGACTGATGAGCCCATGGAGAGTGTAGCCTTTGATGTGCAGGACCATGACCGACGAACATGTACCATTTGGATTGGTACAAACGGGTAGATGATCAGTTTGGAACTCCATGGGGTTGAAGAGCCCACCAGATGGATGTTGAGACCCCATTAGGGAACATAGATAGGACATAGGTTGATTAGAGACTTTTCACCAGAGAATAAGAAGACGTTCTAGCAGAGGCACCCCGACATAGTTGGACCTAGAGGGATTGACCCATTTTCAGTGGGACGTTGGCCCTAGATGGCCTAGGACGTCACCAGGAGGCTTATGAAATTATCATGAGTGTATTGACAGATGGACAGGGTAGTTGGCACGTGTGGCAGCTTGGAGGATCCCAAAAGGGGCTAACGTCTTGCCTCTGGAGGCTTCACTTGCCCTAATAGGGGCTAATGTCACCCTAGAAAGGGGCGACGTCTTACCTTTTTGCTTGATTAGGTTTTTAAACTGACAATTTAATGTAAAAATAGTATGATTTGATATTATGGCCCTTTCGGCCTTTTTACCTTACCTAAAATGTAAAATTAGGTCCAGGTTTTGTATAAATGAGGGATTTTAACTCTCATTTTTTTCATCACTACTCATTCACTCCATAAGGAGGTCTGAAATTTGCACCCTATCTTGGGTATTTGGCTGATTTAAGTGAGGCACACTTGTTGAAGGAAGACTTTTTGGTATTCTATGGTGTTTCTCTTGAAGGAAGGTGTTACAACTAGGGTTTGCATGGTTATTTCTTGATGAATTATAAGTATTTTTCTGCAAAACTTCTTGAATGAATGGTTGTAGTTTAATTTCTTGCATATGTTTATGAATGTTTTTGAATCAAAACCCTAGGTGACAAGCACACAAGTAGGTCCTTGTCTCATGTCCCCTGATAGAGAATATTTTAGCCATTGAAGAAGAAGAAGAGAGCCTAGTCATAGCTACACTCCTTTTTCTTCCTCTCCTTTGCTAGCCATACCATTTTGAATTCAAGAGGAAGAAGACGTCCCAGGCCTAGGTTATCTACACTTAGGGTCATTTTTCTTTTAGGGTTTGATGAAAGAGCCTTGTTGTAGCAACACTCTCCCTCATTAAGCCTTCTTGTCTTGATTTTGTGCTTCATATGAGCTAGTTGTTTTGCCAAATTGACCTAAGGAAGGAGGAGAGAGCATGAGGCCTTGTTATAGAAACATTTAAGTGAGCCTCTCTCCCCTAGGGTTTTGATTCTGAGGCCCTACCATAGAAACACTTCAGAACTCTTCCCTCTATTCCTTAGCCTTCCTCCTTCAACCCTTGTGTCCTTCATTTTTTACTCCATTTTACCCTAAGGCACTGATCTAAAGTCCTCCAATGTTGAAGTGAAACTTGATTACACACTCTCAAAAATCTTTTAATTTCAAACCCTAACTACTTCAACCCTAAACCTAACTAGATCACTAACCCTAAGTTGTTGACATCATCATTGGTTATTTCATCTTTAGAGCAACAACGTTTTTTTCTAAGAGAAATTGAATGGTGGTTTAGGAATTAATTGAATAAGGTGTTGATTGGTTGCATTGAATGCCACATTGTTCCAATATTTATTGGTGAAGTGTTATATCTTTTCATTGTTATTGATAAACATTGACTTCGTCAACATTTATTGCCATAATTGCATATATATGTTTTATCATATGTTCACATGAGGTACCAACCCTTTGAAAACACTTGCACATACTAGTTTGTTGTTGCTCTATTCCAGGAAGGTACACTTCTTTGGGGGTTTTACTATATTATTGGCTGTTTAGCCGGGAACATCTTTTTGGTGGTGATCTGTGAGGGGGCAAAATATTATCTTTGTCTTATTAGTCTTTTGCCTCTTCAAAACCTCAGGTCACCAGGGATGTCTCCCCTGGACCTAACCTCCTTAAAGAGAAAGATCCTTCCCATCGTGGTGACATTGGGTGGGAAAGGTTCATGTTTCTCTAGTTTTACCTACTATCTTTCAAATTTTATCCCTTCTATAAACTATGCGATAACAGGGTCAATTAGATCATTGAGTTATATGAAATCAGATGAAAGGCTTATGATCATAATTGCAGAAATCAAAGCAGGGTTAAGAAAGATTTCGACAGGTCATCTAGACAAAGGGACTTCATGGTTGGTGATACTGTTTTGTTATGGGATAAAGGCAGAGAGAAACCTGGAAAACACGACAAATTTGACAGGTTATGGTTAGGGCCATATTTGATTAGAGAAATCACAGGGCCAAATTCTTTTCATCTCATCCATTTGTATGGTGAACCCATTAACATTTCACAGAATGGGAAACAACTCAAGCTATTCTTCAGATGAGGGGAAACTTGGTGTCCAAAGGGACACCCTCTGTAACGTATCTCTAACCCTTTTCCTTGTATTCCAGTTTTGTATTATTTCATTCATTGTGTAGATGTCTACTTAAAAAACAAGTGTACTATACATTTCATTTGTTGTAAAATATTGATGTTGTATGTTAGTCCTTTCTTTATGTAAATGTTGTATATAGCATTCATTGATTTAATCATGTATATATGTATTCTTATGATGGTTATTGGTGAGCACTCTGTTGTAGGTGTTGGATTCTTGTATGCTCTCCGTCTCAAGTGAGAAGATCGAACACACGTACCCATGTGGAGCCACATGTTGACCACCTCTCCAACATAGGTGGTCAGCTCTATGTGCCATGAAGAAATGCATCATCAGATGAAAATTTGTCTAAGATTTTGGTTCTACAAGGTGCGTTTGGCCCCAACACTTCTTTTTGTAACTAGAATTTCCGCACCCCTGTGTGGGTTAATAATGTAATAGGTCTGCATGAGTCATGTCTAGGTCAGTTACATTGGGATCGGTTCACTGGGAGATTTCATTTCACCGAGGGTTTTTTATCCTCAGGTTATCAATTGGGTTTTTCAGCCTTATTGATTTCCCTTGAGTTTTTCCCTCACACTTGCAATAATTCCTCCAAAGTGGTGAATGGCATTCTAGTGGGCTTATATTTTGGTAAATATTGTAGGGAATCATTGTAAATGACCATGCAATAAATCTTAGAAAGTTTCATGGAATTCAATTGAGTCTAATTTAGTTTTTTTTAATTAATTAATTTTTAATTAAATTTCCATAAGTTTGGAGGTTTAATTATTTAATTAATTAATTATTTTTGAGCAAAAATTGTAAAAAATAGGTCCTTGGATTTTTTATAGGGGTATTTGTTCTCAAAATAAATGGAATATCACCCCCCACATAAATGGACCAAGTTTCATCTCATTCAGACAACTTTTGCCATGGGTTTGTCCACCCGGAGTGTCAGTCAGTCTAAAACAACAATTTTAATTGCTAAAGTACAAACATGGAAAAATTGTAAAAATGTAATAATGACTTAAAAGGATTTTAAATGATGGATCTAATTTGGAGATAGAATCCCTAATCCTAACCTAACCACCCAACCTTGTTCTAACCTTTTCTACCCTCTCCCCGCCTTACCCTCTTCAAAAAAGTGACGCCCTAGGGGGAAGTTATGCCCTCCTTTAGGAGACAGACATGGTAGCTTGTTTTTAATTGGTGGGATGTCTCCCCCTATTGGTTGGTATGCTCCTCCTTACCTCATCCCAACACCCTCTCCTTCATCTCTCACCCTCCATCCTTTCCCTCATCCCAAAAAGTTGCACCCTCCTAAGAGAAGTGTGCCCCCCTCTGTTTGCACTCTTTTCGTCGATGTGTGAGCAAAAAGTGAGTGCTTACATGCCTAGTTGGGCTCTGCTAGTCATGACAGCTGTATGTAAAGAGGTTAGAAAGAAAACAATAGAGCTATTAAC
>ML792341.1:83381-97696 GCA_009831015.1 Picea engelmannii | reverse complement strand
TGCTTGATCCCAACATTTTCCACCTTTTATACACCCTATATCTACTCTTCAAACCCTATATGGTGTGCCCTAGCCTAGGGATCTACTCTATTTCCTGGTGGTGGACACTTGGTATTGATCCAAGAGAAGTGAGTTTGTCTCTCGAAGTATAAATAGATTCCTATCCTCACTCCCAACTCACCATATCTTGAGTTATTGTTATGCTACTTGATTTTCCACTCTCTCTCTCTCTCTCATTACTCCATTTCCATTCTTTGGCTCTTAAGGTTTTGGAACAAGTATTTCTCCAAGATCCACTTTCTTGAGTAATAATAAAGGAGAAACTTTGGAGGATTTTGGGAAGAGCTACAAGTGTTTTGGTTCTTACAACATATGAGGTAACATTGTTTTGGTTTAATATGATGGATGCATAGGTGGATCTTAGGTAAAGTATTTTATTTGAGTAGATCTTGCAAAGAGTAGTCTTGTATATCTATATGTGTTGGTTAGCTAGATAAGGTGAAAGTATTTCATCTTGTTAGCTTAACCATCCATATTATCTATTGTATGCATGCCATTGTGTTAGATCTTCCAGGTTGGCTTCAAGGGTTTCATTAGGAGTGCCTTGAGAAAAAGTCTTTCTTTGAGACTCACATAAACTCCTCTCTTTATCTATTTATTGTTCATTCTCTATATGCTTTCATTCCATACATATTTTCAGCTAGATTAACATAATTTTATGGTCACCAAAATATAAATTTTCATCAAATTTTTTCAAGAATATTTTTTTCCCTAAAAGACAAAGGTTTTTCTTCATTTGTATTGTTGTGTGTAGCATTTCCAGCAAGCATAGCTTGCTAGTTTTTGCAGGTTCAGATCTGGTTGAGAGAGGTTTAACTGCCCAAAGACATCAACACAACACTCAAAGACCCTCCAAAAATTGTTAGCTATTTCTCAACCTCCTTCAATTTTTAAGCATTTTTGTTCATTTCTTCTCCTTCTTTCTTGCTTTTAGTGGCTCATAATTGTGGGAGAAGGAGTGGTATGGCCTCCTCCCACGTGTGAGCCTTGGGGTAGCTAGGGCTTAGCATAGATCTTTCCTTTTTTCATTTTTCTTGCCCTTTTTAGCCTGGGACGTGGGGTTTGGGGTTTGCTTGGTTTGTTTGTTTGTTTTCTTGCTTCTTGTCTTTCCCCTTGTTCCATTCTCTTGCTTGCTTGCCTCTCTCTTTTTCTCAATATTTCCTAAAGATTAAGAAAGATAATTAATTTCCTACCTATTGGGAGAGAAATACCCTAAGTGGTAAGGCTAGGTTTTAATATGTGATTGTAATCTAAGTGCTTATTGTTCTAAAATATTCTAGATCTAGATCTCATACATGGTTAATCCTTAGCTTAAGCTTATTGGGCATCATAACTTAACTATATCTATTGGAATGCTTAAATCTCTTCAAAGTTTAAATCTTTTCCTAGATGCTTAGATCTATAACTCTAAATGCTTAAGTGCTTCAATAAGTGAATGGTGTTTTTTTTCATGCTATGATCTATTAAGGCCATTTTCCATATGCTTGAAGTAATCTCATTTATAAATTGATAGTGTAGGAAAACACTTAAATCTTTTTCTTTCTCACACTTAATGCTCATATCTAAATGCTCTTAATCATAAGATAAGTGTGATTGTCCTTCATTTCTTGGTTGACAAGTTGTTCTTTCCCTTGTAATTTCCTTCTTTTTGCAAGCTATCTATTTGTGCAACTAAGTGATTTTCTCTCACATAGCATATATGTGTTAATGCCCTTTCATTGGTAGTCTTAAGAAATACATTTTAGGCTGAAGTGAGTTTCGGCCAAGTCACTAAATCACATTTTAAAAGTGTCATAAAATCTTTAAAACACTCTAAAACACTCCTAAAAGTCTACCTAATCCATATAATAACTTAATAGAATCTTTAGGGTACCTTAGACCACCATATTAACCATCTAAAACGGGTATTGAGTAGGGCAACAAATGTTGATAAGCTAGGGATAGTCTCATGGCACGAAGGAGTGTCATTTTCGTAAAAACTCAATGCTTTGGGCTGACTGTGACAGCTAGGGTTAGCCTTGTTGCTATACTATCTTGAGCATCCAACAACCATTTGGCAATAGGAGGAGGAGGCTTTCGTGAAAGATAATTAAAGTTAACTAAAACTTGATAATCTTAAGAAACCTTTAATAATCCAACATTGGGGCTTATTCTAATAAATACTTTGTGGGTTTAATAACTAAGAGTGGGTAATATTCATCATCTTAGAACACTTGTGCTTAAACATTTAAATCTTCTTTGTGGATGACTTGTTGATGATGATCTCATAAATATGATGATTCTTTGATCTTCTTGTAACCTGCACACAAATCATTAAAGTGGTTTGCTTGCTTATTGTATCTTAGTATTCTTTACTTGTAAATATTGTACTCAATATTTGATTCAATTATTGTTTTTGTAATCTACCTGTAATGAATCACCCCTTAAATTTAGTTGACCCCTTTCTCAATCTTAGGCACTAGTCTTAGTTTCCCTAGGAAAAGGCTTGCTTGGCATACTAACCTTGCACCTTGTATTGTTTCCTTGGCATCTTAGGTTAGAATCCCCCCAAACTTTAACAAACTAAAATCAACTCCTAGAACTTAACTTTAAAAATTAACTAGAAACTAGGGACTACCCCCCTTGGCTTCCCTAGGAGTGAGCCTAGATGGAAGAGGTTTCGCTCAAAGTGACAGCGTGGGCTATAAACCTAGGCATTGTGCCTCCAAGGACACAATAAGTGAGTCAGACTTAGCTCACATTTGCAAGTGTGTATAAGGACGACAACATGACTATTTCCCTCTTCATTTCATTATTCAAGTCTTAGAAACCCTGGCTGGAAGGAAATACTTCTGATTTCTATATGGGATCAGTGGTATATCCAGATTTGAATTTCACTAGAGGACCATGAGAAAAACATGTTTACATGCCCACAGGGGACCTTTTCCTACCATGTGTTTCCCTTTAGTTTGTGTAATTCCCCTACCACCTTCCAGAGGTTTTTACTCATAATCTTCTCAAACCTTATTCATGACTACATGGAGGTGGACATGGACAATTTCATTGTCTATGGTGACTCATTTGAATAATCCTTGAAAGATATCAAAACATTCTTGGTTACATGCCAAGAAACAAACCTTTCCCTAAACCATGAAAAATGTTTCATGCTATTAACTAAGGGAGTAGTGCTTGGACATATTATCTCTATTGCAGGTATGGAATTATATCCCGATAAAGTAGAAGTGCTATCAAAACTACTGGTTCCCAATAATTAGAAAGAGGTGAGTTTTCTTGGTCTTGTTGGGTACTATAGGAGATTTATTGAAACTTTAACAAACATTTCTATACTATTACTTAAATTGTTGTCCAAGGATGTTGATTTTAAATGGTATGACTATTGTCAGTGTACTTTTGAAGCTTTAAAAAAAACATGTTTGCTGCACCTATATTGAGGGGACCTAATTGGTCTCTACCAATTCACATTTCCACGAATTCCTCAGAAACTTATCTAAGGGTTTTCCTTGGGAAAAAAGGAAACTAGTCTCATTATGCCATTTACTATACTAGAAAAAATCTCACACCTATTGAGATGAACTATACTGTAACAGATAAATAATTCTTAGTAGTTGTACACTCTATAAATAATTTCAAGCATTACATCGTCAGTTACAAAGTCTTCATTCACACTGACCATGCTGCCATAAGATATTTAATGAATAAACTAGTCACTAATGACAAAGTTATGAGAGGATCTTGTTACTGCAGTAATTTAATGTCACCATTGTGGATCCACCTGGTAAGGAAAATGCAATCGTTGTTTTCCTTTCTAGGATACAAAATTAAGGTGATGTTTTTCCTATAAATGTTAGTTTTCCAGATGAACTATTATTTTCAATATATACTCACTCACCTTGGTTTCTAGATATGGCCAATTACTTAGCTGCATGGAAGCTACCTCAACAATTTTCATCATGGGAGAAATGAAGGATCATAAGAAAAAGTGATGCCTACTCATGGATTAGTGGTGATTTGTTCCATACCAAAGCATATCTCATCATTTGAAGGTGTGTCTGAGAGGACAAAATGTTTGGTATACTAAATGATTATCATGATGAACCTTGTGGAGGGAACTTCGTGGAAAAAAGAACAACCTATAAGATACTGCAGTAAGGGTACTATTGGCCTAACCTTTTTAAGGATGCCAAAAAGTAAATATAAAACTATGACAGTTTTTAGAGAATGGGACAACCAGTATATTCCAAAAAAATGCCACTACACCCTTTGGTACTAATCGAACCATTTGAAAAATGGGCCTTAGATTTTTTTGGTCCCATCACTGATTATGTTACAAAATGGGTGGAATCTAAGGACCTATTTAAATCTAATGAAAAATCAGTAGCATATTCTATTTATGAATATATTTTCACTCGATTTGGTGTGCATAGAAAAATTGTCACAGATCAAAGGATACAATTTACATCAAGGCTCATTAATTCCATCAACAAGAAGTACAAAATAAAGCACAAGACTTCTTATCTATACCACACTACAAGCTAATGGATAGGTAGATTCCACCAACAATGTACTAGTGGAAGCCATTCTGACGAAGACAATGAATATCCACCACAAAGATTGGGCAATTCGGCTCCCTGAATCATTGTGGGACTACAAAACAAATTTCAGGAATACTACCATATTCACCACCTATAGGTTGGTATACAGGAAAGAGGTTCTTCTCCCAATAGAATTTCAGATAAAAAAAAATTGAATTGCAATCCAACTAGGAACGGATCTGACATAGGCACAACAACAAAGGATATTACAGCTGAACCAACTGGATGAGATCATACGAGATGTTGTCCAACATAACACTTTTGTACAACATCAAAAGAATAAATTCCATGATAAATTAATCAAAATAAATCAATTCCATCTAGGGGACTGGGCTCTACTCTTCGATTCAAATTTTAAAATTTCAAGGGGAAGCTTACTACTCGGTGGTTGGGACCTTATGGAGTAGACATCATCTTTGAGAGTGGATCAGTTCATATCAATACCATCTATGAAGAATAAACTTATTTCCTTGTGAATGGGAATAGGTTGAGGTTGAACCATAAATCGATTTCCAAAGTAGAATTCATTACAGATATACGTCAGAAAGATGAAATGGAAGTGGTAAGAGAGGAAGGTCATCTTCCTACTCATGATTCATGTTCTCTCTCCTTGAATTATTCCTTTTTATTGATGAAAAAAAAAAAAAAGTGAAGTAAAGAAAAAAAATAAGCCCAACTATAAAAACCACCTCTATGGCACAGTTGGGAAAGATTCTTCTTGAAAACCAATCTCCAGTGGGAAAAATTCATTACTTGTAGCTGGTTGTTGATATCTTAAATCATAATTCTCCAAATATTTTGTTTGTTCTCATGTTATTTTATGGGGGATCCTTTAAGGCCCTCCTTCTAACAACCTTTCCCATCGAAGTCATCTTATCCATTGGGACCAAAGGTTAGGGACTTTTTCAGTACCTTGAGGTTGACATGCATTAATGGTAGGTTCTCTCACCAGTGAAAAATGGGAATGCATTGATCATCAAATCTTGTAGGTGACTCGAAACCATCCCATCTATTTGTACCTTGCAAGATGTATTGCAGTACCTTTACACTCTTTCTCATCAAAGGTGAATGGTCTCACATTGATTAACACCATACATCAATGGTTAATAATCCAATTTTTTATTATCATGATTGAATTCAATACATTTATTTGCATGATGAATAATTCTAACATGGATTGGAACGTGTGGATACTTGTGATTTCATCATACACAGTAGCCAAAAATTTCATGATTGGTAATAAAAAGGTGTGAATACTGTTGGAATAGGGAATATTGTGTTGGGTTCTTATATTCTTTGTAGTGAAAGTCGAGTCGAAGTGGATCAACTAGCAGTGAAATTCGAAGGTCAATATGGATTGACTAGGAAGAGTTGAAATCGAGGTGATCAAAAAAAAGTTGAAGACGTCAACCGAGGTCAACAAGCAGTCGTGTGGAAACCAACTGAAGTCCAAATGAAGGTCGATCGATTTTCAACTAGTAATCTGACTTGGCAGTCGATTGTAATAGAATCCTAAGATTCTTGGTATTTGTATCTAATGATATGCATGGATCTGTAACTATTTTTGAATTCTTTTCTTTATGCTTTTTCCTACTGTAAATCCTATAAATAAGGCGTGTTGTATGTTGTAAAAGCTATTATTTAGATCGATCATTTAGAGGTTGTAAGTCATGTAGATGTAAGGAAAATTGGATACAAGGTTTTTTTGGTGTAAATCTAGAAGGTCTGATGTCGATTGTGTCTTAGGTGTGGACCAAGGTTAGGTATGTAACCTTTTATTCTGAATGAATAAGACAACAAGAGAGAAAGATTCTCAAGGAATGTTGGTTTTCCCATTTGGATTTCTAGGGTAAAATATTTGTGTACTGTGTATTTTCTTTGTCATTTATTTATAGCTTAAATCTATCTTCTTCTCTTACGTTAGTCTTAGTGTGGAAGTGTAAATTTCCTGACAAGTGGTACCACAGCTTGGTTTAACAACCTTGGATCTGAACTAAACCCTAGGACCAATAAGAGTCATAAGTCAAAGATCTTTAAATTTATTCTTAAAGAATGAAAAGTAGCTCGAGAATATAGATCGAAAAATTCAATGGCCATAATTTTGATCTTTGGAAGATTAAAATTAAATATATCCTTGTAGATTGAGAACAATGATCAAGGAGTATGATTCGACATTGTCTTGCAGATTCAGTTTCATTGAATGTCTTAGGTGAATATTCGGCCAAGAAACTATAGGACAAGTTGGGTAACTTATACCAATTGAAATCCCTAGTAAATAAGTTGTTCCTTAGAAAGAAATTGTATCTTCTAAGGATGAGTGAGGACAATTCAATGATTGAGCATTTAAATGAATTTAATACCATAATAAGAAATTTATCTTCTGTGGATGTTAAAATCACTAAGGAGGAGAAATTTATTAACCTATTATTTTCTTTTCCAAACTCCTGGGATATCTTAGTCATTGATATAGGGAGTAATTAAACCAAATTAGCACTAGACGACATGATTGCATCTCTATTATTAGAAGAAATAAAAATAAAGAACATGGAAGGATCAACCAAAGATATATTAGTGGTGAGAGTTCGATCGGTTGACAGAGATAAAATAAAATTATCTAGTAGAAATTCTAAGTCAAAGGGTAGATCTAAATCTTAGGTTCAGTCGACGAGAATGTATTGAAAATGCGGTAATTATGGACATTATAAAATGGACTGCAAGTCAAAGGTAATGGAAGTCACTAGAGGATCTGATGAGAAGCATTCGACTGATATAAAGAAAACTCTATATAAATGTGACAATGTGTACCTAACGTTGACAAGCACAAAATCAGATCAAGATGTTTGGTTGATCGACTCGGGAGAATCCTATCATATGACACCAGATTGAGAATGGTTCTAAGAATATTAATGATATAAAGGGGGATATGTGCTCTTTGGGGACAACTTTACAACCAAAATTTTTAGATGAGGAAGAGTCTAACTGATATTGCAAGATGGAAGGATTAGAACCCTTCCAAGTGTGCTACATATTCCCGTTTTGGCAAGAAACTCGATATTTGTCAGCAAGATGAGTGATGCAAGAGTCGACACTCTATTTCTGAAGGATATGTGAAATATAGTTAGAGGTGTGATGGTATTAATGAAAGGTGTTTAGATTGGAACCCTATACAAGTTGTTAGGGAATGTTGACCCGACTAGATGCAACAACATTTTTTTTCCTGAAGTAGACTCGTTTTCGACTCGAGTCAACTCACCTTGGGATAAGTCGATTCAAACTCACTCGATAAGTCTTCGTCAAGTCGACTAGACCATGATATTGCACAAAAGGATGAGACATATTGGAGAAAACAGACTTTGAGCTATGAATAAAAAAGATATGGTTGAAATTTTTCCTGAATTTAATTTAGAAGTCGATTTTTTTGAACATTTGATATATGGAAAAAAAAATCGAGTGAGGTTCCCATCTAGAGTGACAAGGACAAGGGGATTCTATAATTGATTCATAGTGATGTGTTTGTCCCTGTATCAGTTATTTCATTTGGTGGATCCTTGTATTATGTCTCCTTCATAAATGATTTTTCTAGAAATACATGTATATATTTCCTAAGGAAGAAATCAAAGGTTTTCAAGAAATTCAAAGAGTTTAAGTCTCTTGTGGAAAATAAGACAGATAAGAAGATAAAGGTGTTGAGAATTGATAATGGTGGTGAATTATGTGGAAATTATTTTGTGTAGTTCTGTAAGCACTGTGGAATAGAATGTCAAAATACCACACCATATACACCATAGAAAAATGGAGTTTCTGAAAGAATGAACAGAACGTTGATGGACAATGCAAGGAGCATATTCAATGGTGTTGGGCTCGCACAAGAATTATGGGAAGAGGCAGTCGACATTTCAAAATATTTGGTGAATATGCATCCTTTGTCGGTACTAGTCGACATGACTCCACATGAGGTATGGTTTTTTAAGAAGCCTTAACTTTTGTATATCAAAGTATTTGGTTGCAATACATTTGTGCATGTTCCCAAGGAAAAGAGGAGCAAGTTGGACAAGAAGGAAGTCAAGGTTGTTTTCATTGGATACAAAGAAGGAATGAAAGGATATGAGCTCTAGGATACCACATCAAGGAAAATAATGTATAGTCAATATGTGGTCTTCAGATAATTCAGAAGGAAGTATGAGTCTAAAGTGGTTCAAACAGATAATAATCCATAGAAGGTGAGGTTTGAACTAAGGAACGAAGAAGAAGATGATTCATATAAGTTGATTGAATCAGATGAAAATGTGGGACAAGCGACCCCAATTATAAGGAGGCATGAATGAGTAAGAAATCCAATTGAAAGGTATATTCCACCAGAATTTCGTTCCACATTTGTGTTAATTGCCACTAACAAGGATCCCAAGTCAGTCAAGGATGAATTTAACTCAATAGAGGATAGAATCTGGAAGGATTCCATGGTCGAAGAGATGGAATCCTTGCATAAAAATGATACATTGGATTTAGTCAAATAAACTAATGGAAGAAATATCATCAATATCAAGTGGGTATTCAATAAGAATATGAACACAATAGGTCAATTTGGTAAATTCAAAGCTCGATTGGTAGTGAAAGGAAATTCCCAAGTCGAAGGAGTCGATTTCAATGAGATTTTTTCCCCTATTGCAAAATTAACTTCCATTAGAGTATTGATGTCTCTGGCTGCAACATTTGATATGGAAATAGAATAGATGGATGTGAAAACAATGTTCCTACATGGGGACTTGGAAGAAGAAATATACATTAAATGACCTGAAGGATTTGTAGTAAAGGGAAAGAAATATTTGGTGTGTAGATTGAAAAGATCCCTTTATGGTCTAAATAAATCACCAAGGATGTGGTATCAAAAGTTTTACACAGACATCCTCAGTTTTGGATTCGTGAGAAGCAAATTTGATCATTGCATATATTCTAAGGAAGAAGGTGGTTTTTTCATATATGTAGCATTGTATTTCGATGACATGTTGTTGGTTGGTAACAACATGGACACAATAAAGAAATTATCCTCCAAGTTCTACATGAAGGATGTTGGTGCAACAAAATTCATTATGCGAATGGAGATCAAGAGAGATCAAGCAGCTAGGAATCTTTGGTTGAATAAAAAAATATATATTGAAATAGTTTTGAAATGTTTCAACATGCAGGATTGAAAACTTGTAAAAGTGTTAATTCCTATGGGAGAAAGGATAGTTGTTGAACAAATTCCAAATACATAGGAAGAAATAGAGGATATAGCACACATCCCCTATCCAAATTTTATTGGTAGTCTAATGTATGTGATGTTCTGCACTTGACTAGAAATTACCCATGCAATGGGAGTGTTGAGCAGATACATGTCGAAACGTGGAAATGAGCATTGGAAAATTTTCAAGAGTATTCAGGTATTTGTGTGGCACAAAATACTATGCTATATTCTACCAAGGGAAGCCTGGAAATGATAGTGAAATATATATACATGGCTTTGTCGACACCGACTGGGTTAGATATTCATATCGATGAAGGTAAACCAATGGATATGTGTTCAATATGTTCGGTGGAGAAATCAGCTAGATGAGTAAGAAACACGTAGTTGTAGCTTTGTCAACAAAAAAAGTTGAATACATGGTAGCCACACATGGAATCAAAGAAGCAATATGGATACAATGGTTTTGTTCAAGGATTGGGTTTGAGCAAATATCTATGAAGATAAATGATTTGAACCTGGGGGTGATTAGTTTCCAATAATGGTTTTATCCTATCACTCCTCCAGAGGATCATTTATAGATCATTTTACTTGAGTGTATTGCAATTAAAAGGTAGAGTTGAAGTGTTTACAAACTTGAATCCAAATTGAATTAAAGCCTTGTTAAATTCCTTATGTGTTGCATGTCATGTTTTCATTTAGTAATATATGTGCGGAAATTCATGAAAGAAACATAAGAACATAAACACATAAGAGAAATTACACTTCCATTGATAACAAAATTCACTCGATGCAGGCTATGTCTTCGGGTATCACTTCAAAGCTTGACCACTTTATTCTCCTCTCTGTAATGATGTCTCTCGTTTACAAGTTGTATGGCAAAAGTCCTTTTTCGGTGATAGAAACAAGAGACCCTAATGTGATCAAGAATGTTTACAAGCTTCACAAGTTCTCATGCTCATGAGGCATCCATGATGCTGACATGGATATCATTCCCACATACTCAATATAGAAAAAGAGGAAGACTAAGAAATGACCCCCATCATCATGGAGCCATAGAATGCCTTAGATCTGCTACTCAGATCCAAGAATATATGCAACACATACACAGATCCTGAAACTATGAGATTCTCCACTGCTTCGTTGGCCACTTATCATTCAAGTGTCACAAATTCTATTTCGCATGTAGCTGACTTGTTTATGTGTAAGAAGAGAAGAAAGGAAGAAATAGAAGGAATAAGTTGGTCTTGCTTCCTTGATGCAGCCTCTCCATGCTCCTTCATACATGTATTAAGAATACTATGCTACAACATTCAATGAGAAAACAACATAATAAAAAGCATGCTTACATTGTCTCTTCCAGAATTTAGCATGTTGATCGGAGTCTCTACTGTCGAAACAAACATCACCATTGGATTCACATCGTTGAATAGCATAAATTTGAATATTAAGTCATCTTCATGACTCTGTCACCTTCATACCTTCTCTGGACCTCTTCCTCAATCCACGTGCAAGTATCTACAATTAATGCATTGAACTCTACATTGAAAATCATGCCAAGTATGGCCTGGGAAGACTAGCGTGCGCTCTCCTGTGCATTGCAAGAAATCACCTTTTACTAAAATAGTTGGGTGGACTTATATTAAGGCATTGTTTTGGGGGAGGTCTCAGGGTCAAACTCGTGGGCCTCCCTTTTTGGTGTGTTGTAACAACCAATACCAAACTATCGCTAATCTTGGCAGACTGCTTCTAACTTGGCAGATTGATTCTAACATGGAGGATATGTCGGATATGGTGGGGTATGACACTAACTTTGGCGGATTGGATACCAATTTTCGGATTGGATACCAATTTTGGTGGATCAGTTTGGCCGTTTGGCCAACCCCTTTTTAAATTGGAAAATTTGGTTGTTGACCCTCATTGGGAATTTTCTCGCTGCCATGTGGAAGTCCATTATTGGGCCATGTGGTGGCCAACCATTTGTTGAACCTGGTACAGTCACCTGCATACGTGTCCCAACCACATGTCATCCGGATAATGGTCCATGTGTTAGTCTACGAGAGGACCACGTGGAGGCTCTTGGGTTGTTCCATGTGGCATCACCTAGGGGTTCCACGTGTCACAATTTTATTGTCCCATTTGGCAAGCCAAAGTGCCAAATCAGTATGCCACGTGCCATGCTGTCATTGGGCCACGTCACCATGCCGACATCATATCGATGTCACTGCCACATCATATACCACATCCTGTACGGATGTCACGTCACCTTCCATGTACGGTACAAATTACACATCACCTGCCATGCGGTTGTATGGATGCCACATGGTTGTATGGACTGCCACATGGAAATTTCTCATTGGTCCACATGTTGACCTGAAATGTAAAAAATGAGTGATACATGGCAGCCTCTGGTGCTGTCACGTCGGCATGTTGAGGTCATGATGATGTCATTAGGACACGTGTCTCTCTCTGACTGTGCCATGTACCCTTTACGGATGTTGGCATCATCAGTACGGTTGCTGATGTTAGTAGTAGAGATGTTGACTCATCCTTGTTGACTGGGCTAGGTTAAACAAAAATTTGACTGCAAATATATTTCGATCTGTAACTTTGTTTGATGAACCGTTTGCGTCGTTGGAAATCTTGCGACACAATATTTGCAATGATGCCAATTTCTATGAGTTTTTAGAACTTTGAATTTTTTCCCTCTTTCATTTGTCGAGGCCATTCTGAGCCTTCTGGGACACTTCTAAGACTTCTGATATGTTCTCTAGATACTCCCGGATCACACCTCCCAACTGAAAGTAATTTTGTTCCCCAAAAGTCTTCACATTATAAGTTTCATGTCCATTGGATTTACAAAATAAAACCCACACCCAAACTACCTCACAAGGCCTAAAAATATCAACATGTGCAAGAAAAGTGTGATATCAAACAATTACCACTTTTACACAATGCCCTTCTATGGAGTATGAATCAAAACATGTGATTTACAAAGATGGCCACTCTTGACTAACTCAAGTATTTTCCCCATCCATTCAGTCATTACACCGAACATGTCCTCTTTACTGAGTTCTCCTTTCTCTGGTAGTTGGTTTCCTCTTGGTGGCGGATTTCCCTGCAACACTTCCTGATTGGTTGTCTCCCTCAGAGGTGTCTTCCTGGTATTCTTGTTCCTCTTTGGATGTAGATATGGATGCAAGGCCCAACAGGTGGCCTCATGATGTCCATCTCTGCTACAATGGCTACAGTATCCTTTCTCCATCAGAGGTGTATTTCCCCTACTCCTTTCTGTGTGTGGAGAGAGATCTTCTATCCTCATCTTTTTCCTGGTTTCCATATCCTTCCTGTACAAGGATTTTCTCTTCCAACACTGGGACACTGTGTGATTATTCAATACACAAAAAGTGCATGGTCTTTGATGCCACAAGCTCTATTTTATATTATTAATATTCTTATAATCAAATGGAATTTTAGAGTTTCAAGACTTCTTATACCTCGGTGAGTTGTCTCTGAAGTCAGACTGGCAAGAAGAACTGGCCTTAGCTCCTTCATTGTGATTCTCACCTCTCCCTGGATGTAAATTCTAACCTTGTACAATATCCACTGCAAACTAATATTCAGAAAAGAATAGAAAAGATACAATGGCAAATACAAACAATACACAGAGATTTTTCACCTGGAAACCCAAACCGGGAAAACCAGTATATATTATATTGATGCATTGTTTTACATTGTTTACAATACAATATACATATAGGAGCTAGTGGCATCCAAAACCCTAACCCAATGACCTGGATTAGTCCAAAACCCTAATTCCTTAACCGGAACTAGAAAACCATCGGCAAAAAACCATGTGCCGAAAACCACCTAATATCATGTGGTCCCGAAAATATGTCGTCTCGGAAATATGTTGGCCCAGAAATATGTCGGCCCGGCGAAAATATGTCGGCCAGAAAAAAAAAATTTGGGGGCGCTGCCCCCAAACCCCCGCGCGGGGGGCTCAGCCCCCCCTGCACGCCCAGTGTAGGCGCTCAGACACTACTACTCATGCAAAGAATATAACACATACCCAACATTCTCCCACTTGTTGTTTTCTTTGCACACAGGGGGTTACAGGGTTACATAGTCAACAATCCAGGGCAACAACGCCCATGGATCCTCTACACCAAGAGAACTTCTTAGTGCTCACAGATTTTGTTAATGAATCTGCAACATTCTTCAAAGTGTCCACCTTCATCAGTGATACTTTCTTTTCTTCAATCATGTCTCTTACAAAATGATATTGAACATCAATGCGCTTTGTCTTTGAATGATAAGCAGGGTTCTTCGCCAAGAAAATTGCACTCTGACTATCACACTCTATCCTTACAGCTTCTTGTACCAACCCAATACCTGAACACAATATTTGTAACCATACTGCTTCCTTACTTGCATGAGTG
>ML792341.1:53958-80254 GCA_009831015.1 Picea engelmannii | reverse complement strand
ACAAACATTACACAGAGATTTTTCACCTGGAAACCCAAACCGGGAAAACCAGCATATATTATATTGATACATTGTTTTACATTGTTTACAATACAATATACATATAGGAGCCAGTGGCATCCAAAACCCTAACCCAATGACCTAGATTAGTCCAAAACCCTAATTCCTTAACCGGAACTAGAAAACCATCGGCAAAAAACCATGTGCTGAAAACCACCTAATATCATGTGGTCCCGGAAATATGTCGGCCCGACGAAAATATGTCGGCCCAAAAAAAAAAATTCGGGGCCGCTGCCCCCGAATCCCCGCGCGGGGGGATCCGCCCCCCTGCACCCCCCCTCTAACCCCCCTGCGCGCCCAGTGCAGGCGCTCAAACACTACTACTCATGCAAAGAATATAACACATACCCAACATTGGAGATGTCTCGAATCCTTGATCATGAGAAGTCATGTTCTCATCCTGCACTAAATCAGTTTCATCTCCTAATGAATTGTTGACTTCTAGAGTCTCAATGACTATCCTAAGGTCTTCTTCCCTAATGGTTTTGGATATTTCTCCAACATCCTTTGAGACATAACCTATCCTGTCATATCGAGGCCACACCATTGCCTCAATGGGATCCATAATACCTTGGCCATTGGCTCCAAGGCCTCCTCCTTCGTATCCCATTTTCCCATCAAATTTAAGTTGATGCATGAAGTATGTTATTCAAGGAATTTAAAATATTCATCAACATTAATCAAGAAAGGAACTAACCATGGTTTATTTACCTCCATCCCAAGTTGGGACTCTTGGTCTGCTTCTTGGGATGTGTCTAGTTTTTCCTGATGATAAGGATCAATCGATGATGCTTCTATAAATCCTCCTTGGTTTCTGGATGCCTGGATGTCATATTCACTTGCTTGACAGAGTGTGCATGCATTTTCATTGTCATGCTTGAAACCATAACTGGTGAAGTTTCCATGGTCACAAAATGGTCTTATCACAATCTCATTTGTAGAGCCTTCCCCTCTTTGCACCTTCATGGCTTGCAACTTCTCTTGCAACCTTTGGTTCTCCTGCTTTGCAACATGCAACAATGTATTCAATTCAACATTCTCTGCTTGAAGGATTTGGTTGAGCTCTTGAATCTCATCGAACCATAATTGTTTTGGTGATCTCACCATTCTCAGCTTCAACACCTGCAACTAGTATCAATCCTGCTCTGATACCACTTGATATGAACCCAAGGGTGATTAGTTTCCAATAATGGTTTTATCCTGTCACTCCTCCAAAGGGTCAGTTATAGATCATTTTACTTGAGTGGATTGAAATTAAAAGGTATAGTTGAAGTATTTACAGACTTGAATCCAAATTGAATTAAATCCTTGTTAAATTCCTTATGTGTTACATGTCATGTTTGCATTTAGTAATCTATGTGCGGAAATTCATGAAAGAAGCATAAGAACATAAACACATAAGACAAATGACACTTCCCTTGATAATGGAGTTCACCCGATGTGGGCTACATCTATGGGTCTCGATTAGAAGATTGACTGCTTTATTCTCCTCATTGTAATGATGTCTCTCCTTTACAAGTTGTAAGGCCAAAGTCCCTTTTTGGTGACGGCAATAAGAGAATGTATTGTGATCATGAATGTTTACAAGCTTCACAAGTTCTCATGCTCATGAGGCATCCATGATGTTGACATGGACATCATTCCTACATACTCAATAAAGAAAAATAGGAAGAATAATAAATGAACCCCATCATCATGGAGCCATAGAATGCCTTAGATCTACTGCTCAGATCCAAGAATATATGCAACACATACATAGATCCCAAAACTATGAGATTCCTGAATGCTTTGTTGGCCACTTATCATTCAAATGTCACAAATTATCTTTCACGTGTAGTTGATTTGTTTATGTGTAATAAGAGAAGAAAGGAAGAAATAGAAGGAATAAGATGGTCTTGTTTCCTTGCTATAGCCTCTCCATGTTTCTTCAGACCTATATCAAGCATACTATGCTGCAACATTCATTGAGAAAACAACATAATAAAAAGCATGCTTACATTGGCTCTTTCAGAATTTATCCTGTTGATCAGAGTCTCTACTTCCAAAACAAACATCGCCATTGGATTCACATCGTTGAATAGCATAAATTTGATGGGAAAATCGTCTCCATCATATTCTGTCGCCTTCAAGCCTTCTCTAGACCTCTACCTCAATCTATGTGCAAGTATGTGCAATTAATGCATTGAACTCTACATTGAAAACCATGTCAGGTATGGCCTGGGTGGACTGGCGCGCTCTCCCTCATGCATTGGAATAAATCACCTTTTAATAAAATAGCTGGGCAAACTTACCAATAAGAACGTTAGCCCAAGTGGTTGGCGGATGTTATATTAAGGCATTGTTGTTGGGGGAGGTCTCGGGGTCAAACCCACGGGCCTCCTTTTTTGGCACGTTGCTACAACCAATACCAAACTGACGCTAATCTTGGCAGACTGTTGCTAACTTGGAGGATACGTCGGATATGGTCAGGTACGCCACTAACTTTGGTGGATTGGCTGCCCAATTTGGCGTATCGGGTTTTCCATTTGGCCAACCCCTTTTTAAATTTGAAAATTAGGTTGTTAACCCTCATTGGGCATTTTCCTGCTGCCAATTGGCGGCCAGCCATTTGCTGAACCTGGTACAGTCACCTGGATATGTGTCCCTACTACGTGTCATCTGGCTAATGGTACATGTGCCAGTTTGCGAGAGGACCATGTGGTAGCTCCTCGGTGGTGCCACATTGCATCACCTGGGGGTGTCACGTGTCACATTTTTATTGGCCCATTTGGCGGTCCAAAGTGCCAAATCAGCATGCCATGTGGCACGTTGTCATTGGGCCATGTCAACATTTCAACATCATGTTGATGTCACTGCCACTATGTCTTCCATGTCCTGTACGGATGTCAGGTCACCTGTCACATACGGTATGGATGACACGTGACATCCCATGTGGTTGTACGGATTCCACATGGTTGTACGGACTTCCATGTGGCACTTTCTCATTGGTCCACATGTCACCCTGAAAATGTTGAAAATGAGTGACATGTGGCAGCCTCTGGTGTTTCCATGTCAACATGATGATGTCATCAAGACATGTGTCGCTCTATGACTGTTCCATGTAATCTATATGGATGTTGATTTCATCAGTATGGTTTCTGATATCAACAATACAGATTCTAACTCATCCTTGTTGACAGGGCTAGGTTGACCAAAAATTTGACTGCGGATATCTTTCGATCTATAACTCCATTTGAAGAATCGTTTGCATCGTTGGAAAGCTTGTGATGCGTCGTTGCATATCTTGTGATGCGTCGTTAGAAATATTGCGATGTGCTCTTGGAAATGATGCCAATTTATCTGAGTTTTTAGGACTTTGATTTTTTTCCCTCTTTCATTTGTTGAGGTTATTCTGAGCCTCCTGGGACACTTCTAAGACTTATAAGATGTTCTCTAGATCCTCCTGGATCAATAAATTGAAAGAGTGAAAGCGCAATATTTATGGAAAAGAACCTAGATTATCATTGCAAGCCTAAACATATTGATGTACAATACCATTTTGTTAGAGACATGGTGGAAAGAAACAAGGTGTTGTTGGAGAAAGTACACACATTGGAAAACATAGCAGAATCTTTGACCAAGTATGTTAGTGTTGTGAAGTTCTCTTGGTGTAGAGAGGCAATGGGAATTACTCCTAATTTTAGCAAAGAATACCACAAGTGGGAGAATGTTGGGTTGTTATACTTTTTGCAGTGAAAGTTGAGTCGAGGTGGATTGACTAGTAGTGAAAATTGAAGGTCAAGATGGATCAACCGATAAAAGTCTAAGTCAAGGTGATAAACAATAAGCCGAAGAGGTCAACCAACAAGAGGTTAAAAATTGGTTGTGTGGCAACTGACTGAAGGAAAAATGAAGGTCGACTAGTATTCAACTGGTAATCCGACTTGGTAGTTGATTGTAACAGGATCTCAAGATTCATGGGATTTGTAGCTAATGATTTGTGTGGATCTGTAACCATTTTTGGGTGCATTTATTTAGGGTTTTTCCTATTGTGAATCCTATAAATATGGCATGTTGTAATGTTGTAAAAGTTATTCTTTAGATCAATCATTTAGAGGTTTCTAGTCATGTAGATGTAATTTGAATTTACTACAGGGTTGTTCTTGTGTAAAGAATGAAGGCATGATGTTGATTGTCTCTAAGGTGTGGACAAAGGTTAGGCATGTAACCATTTATTCTAAATGAATAAGACAACAAGAGAGAAATATGCTCAAGGAATGTTGGTTTGCCTGTTTGGGTTTCTAAGGTAAAATATCTATGCACTGTGTATTTTCTTTGTCATTTATTTCTATCTTAAATCTTTCTTCCTCTCTTATATTAGGTTTAGCGTGGAAGTGTAAATTTCCTAACATATTGGCTAGTTTCAAGAGAAGAAAACCTATAGGTAGTTGTAGTATATTTGCTTCCAGCTTTCAGTAGGTTGTTCCACTACAAAGATTTAATTAGCCTCTCTTAAGTCACTACTCAGTAGTCCTTCCCCCAATTTTTATCTCATCTTTTCATTTTTGCTTCTTGTAAAAATCAGCAACAAATAGTTTTGAAATGATAAAAAGAAAAATAAAATAGTAGAAATACAGAGTACATTCAGTTTAGAGAATGAATAGGATCCAAATTCATGACTTCGATGGTTCTATGAAAAGAACCCTTAGAAGAATAGATTACTGGACCCATCGATCCTGGTAAGTTGACCCCACTATAAAGGTAATTATGGTAACTTCAAATAATATTTTTGGAATGTATGACTAAGCATGAGGAATTCATGATATAATTAGGAAATATTGTATTTATAAACCTTTTCAACTCACCATGTGTGCGTCAACAATACAACACTCGTTCATACATTTCCACCACACCACCATTCTATTCAACCTCCCTAATCAATATTCAGTCTAACAAGATCTTACATGATCACATTTCCAACTAATTTTAATCACCTAAGGATTCAAATCAGTTGATTTATCATTTATCCAATAGCTTGAATGAAGAACCTGAAACCTACCTTCTCCACCTTTTCCCTATCTGATATTGTAGATTGGTAGAAACTTGAGGTTGAATGATCTTGTTAGCACTAGGAGTCACCTTCTGATGGCAAGGAAGGTAAGCCCAGTACCCATCAGATTATATGTGAAAGTATGAGTGTTTTTTGAAAGGTTGAATGGAAAAACTCAAAATGATAATATCCTAACTCGGAAATAGGGCTAGCATGTACCAGAAAATAAGGTCTTGACTAAATTCAACTAGTAGTTTGTGAGTAAATATGGATAGAAAGAAGACTTGAATGGGAGGAATGTAAGGGCTACTGCAAACATCAGGTCCACAAGAGCCTAAGGAAGGAAGTTTCTTAAAACAAGATCTTATTGAAATCAGAAACTAAGGAGATAATAAACACCATGACAATAAAATGATCAAACATCCATCATATCATTACCATAGTTATCCATATGAAGCATTCAAATATGAACATTTAGCATTAGAAGCATATAGTCTGAAATAGAAGCCGATTTCTATTAGTCAAAAAGTCTTAAGTGCAGTACACACTAGATCACAGTCACTTTATCCAAAATATTACAGTTTAGGGAGCCTTGCTCAACCATCCGAACCTGCTAAAGGAATTGATATATCTATTTATAACAAGAAAGGGAGGCAACAACTAGAGGTATGAGTTGGCCTCTTTTCCTTAAAAATCTCTAAGCATTTATTTATTCTAACAACTACGATAACAGCCTATGCTATAAAACAAGGAAATGTTGGTGACTAATCCAATCATGCTTCTAACTTCTTTGATCCTCTTTTGCTACTCAACTCATGTTTTTCCATGTGTCCCTTTGGAGCCTCTAGTTGTCCTATAAATGCCAATTTCTACTTCTTTCATTTACTCCATCGTTAACTTATCCAAAACTGTTGGCTTAGTCTTCCTAGATCCCTGGTGTTTGTTGGAAACTCCCTTGGGTAGAAACTCTGTGTAGCGCCCCCTAAAATGGAACAAGGAGAGAAGGAAGCACCTGTAGGTAGCGCCACTGTGTTGCATATCTGTGCCAACATTTGTCCTCTGTCGCAATATTGAGTAGCTCCTGTAGGTAGCGCCCCTATCTTGCGACTGTGTGTAAACCTGCTCCCTAGTAATATTAAGTAGTGCTTGTGGGTAGCGCTTGTATGCCAATTCTGCGCTCTGTGAAATATTAGGTAGCACCACTTACGCTGTGTCTGCATACAGGTTTGGGTAGCTATGCCAAAATTCAACGTCTTTGAATATTGAATGTGTGCAGAGAAGTGTGTGTCCTTCCATGATGACAAAATCATTCTACATAGGTGTCTTTACCACTGAGTGAAGCTAGCACTTAGCAAAAGTTCAAAATTCATATAGCTAAATGCCTAGAAGCCTGTATAGGTGGAAAAACTAGTATGTGCATATCAGTTAACCTTCCCAAAAAAGGAACAATTCTCAAAAATGGGGTTTACTACTACTAGCTACTTTGTCATTTTAACACTTAGCCTCACACTCTTTCTAGTGGAAAGACTATCTTCAATTGGCTCAGCATATTTATTCTTCCTAGTGCTGGAAAGCTTCTTCGGTGTAGCTAAGATTTCCTTAGCTGTTAGTTTATCATTTTCAATGGAAGCTTCTACCAACACCTATAAATTTCTTTGAGATACCTCATCTTGCAAGTGTCTAAAATCTGCCTTTATCTTCCTATTCTGAGACTGAAAGCCTCTATTCAGTCTGTAAATATTCTTCTGTTGTTTACAAAGAGGCAGATCCTTTCTCGCTACGAACCTTGCCAATTCCAGGGTATGGTTGTAGCCAATCATGAGCTCATTCATCTGAGCCAAGTGGGCCTTGTCTTCTGCTTTGAGATGAGTTATTTCTCTCCTTACATCCCTAAGCTGCTTGATAAGTATTTTGTAGATCTGGTTGTTGGGAGGGATAGTGGCATGCTCACTCTCAATGGGGTTCTCCTCAAACCCCTCTTTCCCCTACATGGGAAGTGTCTTGTCTGTCTCATCAGGTTCCTTGTTGGCTCTACCTTTATTCTTCCCTCTCTGCATAGGGGTTTCATTCTTTCTTACCATAGGTTTCTCAATGCTTCTCTCAAAGGTTTCACCTTTCGTTTGCAAGGGTATTTTAGAATCTTTCTCCTTTCCCTTTTATACAGGGGTTTCCTGCTTGTCTTTAGTAGACTGCAAACTATATTTTCTCCTCTTCCTTTGAGCAAGGGTTTCATATTTCTCCCCCACGGGCCTTTTAATGATTTTTTATTTCTTCTTTAGAATAGTGGCTCCTGGCAAAGGATGCTCTTGAAAAACCTCCTTATGGATTGATGACCTAGTGAAAGGTCTATCACCCTTGATTTCAACTACTGGAGGATCAGAGGGAAAGAGAAGCTTCTTCCCTTTTTTAGATGTCACCTTAGTAGAAGAAGGAACTTTTTCTAACCCTGGTGGAGGTTGTGGTGAGAAATATCTATTTGGAGAACGACAAAATTCCTCCTCAACTTCCCTGACCTACTCGTTGATCTCTGAAACAGGGGCTCTGCTCTTTCTCTTCTTGTTGATCCCTGCTTTAGTACTGGTAGGTGATGAAGGACCTGCAATCTTTGATTGGGGAGTAGGTGTTGGGTCCAGCTTGAAGTGAGAAGTAACCAAAAAATGCTCCCAGGAAATCTCTTTCTTTCCCAACTCTTGAGAGACAAGCATCATGATAAGTCCAGAGTGGAAAAGACTAGAATCCACATCCTTAGATTTGGCTTGCACCCTATCTGAAATTTTACCTATACTTCTTAGTAGGTAATATGGGACATTCATCTAAACCTTACTAGTAAAATGTAACAACAACCTTATGTGGTAATGATACAAGGTGTTAAATCTCCCTTCACAACTAAAATATCTCTATATGATTTTCAACATTCTGTCAAATTGGTCGATCAAATGATTCCTTGGAATACTCTTAGATAACTCGTTGGCTCGGTATTAAGGCTTGAATATATCTTTAACGAAGGGTGAAATCAATACCATGGCTTGAACCAATTTTCACCTGAAAAGGGGATCCCTGTTGCAGCTGAGATGGAGGCTTCAGTTACCTCAAATTCCAAATCTCCAACTCTAGTTTTCTTTCCATCAAAATTTAATGCAAATTGCTTTTCTACTTCTGGGTGGCCTCTCTGCATGTTTTGGCAGAAAGAGAGGCATCCTTCTCTTCAAAACATCTCCCTTTCCATGGGTTCTGTGTCAAAAAGGCGCATGTCCACAGGTTCTGTTCAAACTATCTTACCACCTTTGTGTTCTTTCTTCAACTGAGGGGTCTCCATGACTTAAAATGAGAGTTCTTAAGAGGCTTAAGGGATGCTATTGACCAGAAATATTCAATTCAGGTTTCAAATGCATAAAGATGGCCCTCCAAATTAACAGTGATTTAGAAAATGAGCTTGACTATGATAAATGGACCTTCATACTTATATAAGATTTCAGAGTGTAGAATGCGAAGAGTTAATCCCAAAATGACTCTTCGTACAAGATTAAAGGAAGAAAAAAATAATCAGAGAAGGTTTAAGCAGCGCCTCTGCATAGCGCAACGCATACACAAAGGATAGGCTATTGTAGGCTTGCGACTTTCAAAGGCTATAAAAAATGAAAGTAATCAGACCATGGACACAAGTGAGGATGTTTACAGGCATGAAAATATGGCTCCCTTATTACCCTGCAAGCTTAACAAACTGAAACCCAAGCACAAATATCCTGTGAAAATTAATATGCAAAGGAGGTTTCACAAGATACCTGTGAATTCGACATCTGTTGAGATCCTCGATGCGATCTTAGGATGGTATTGAGGAAACTTCGGCCGTGAAATCTCTCACAGCATTGGATTTAGTTGACATGTGGTCACCTGATCGGAACTGGCAAACTTACGCAGCGTAACACTGCTGAACTTTTCAAATTTAGAAACCGTTACCAAGGATCATAAATGCAAGATCTTTTGAAAGCACTTCAACCAACTTTCGACACTAAAAACAAGGGACATGGTATCAGTCCTATAAATCATGACTTGGAGTGGATGAATGATAAATGTGACAGGTGCTACGAAACTGCCTGCTGAGTGGGCAGTGCTTCCAAATCAAAAAATGATTGGGCAGGTAAGTGGGGATGATGAAGCATGCATGTGAGGTCATGAGTGCGGAGAGAGGTGTTTCACATCAGCTTGATCATGGGAGGTATCAACCTAGGGATGAATCACGAGAGGGGACATAAAGAATAGACCATGAGCTAAAAGGGTTTACGGAGAAAAAATTGAATTGAGGATCAATACATGAGCTATGACTCAATGATTTAGTCATCCAAAGGGGTCCTATCAAACATAAAATTAAAGGGATGAGAAATTTATGTTAAAGAAAAAATAAGAATCTAAGGCTTTTAAAAATGATAAAAACAAACCTAAAGACCCAAGGCGACTTAGTGTGATAACATTGGCTCCACAAGGGATGGCATGCCCCCTGCGGGTTGCCAAGAATGAGTAGATGCAGTGCCTTATCCTAGGGCTATGGGGTCAGTTATTGAAACACTAAAATAAAAAGAAAATGATATTTACAATGACATGAAGAGCCACTCTAGGCTCAAGCAAAGTACTTTTTCAGGAAATGCCCATTTACAGGGCCACCAAAAACCTCTTCATTCTCCATATTCTGCAACCTGAAAGTGTTATTAGGGAACACCTCAGATATTTTGAAAGGACCGATCCATAAAGCTTCAAATTTACCATGCTTGCCTTTATCTTGACTCGGTGCATCCCACTTGAGCACCATGTCGCCCAATTGGAAATCCTCTTTTTTCACCTTCTTGTCGAATGCCTGCTTGATCTTCAATTGATGATCATATGATTTATCTACCAGCTACTCCCAGGTGTGCTGCACTTCAACCAGCTTCTGAATCCTCCTGATCATATCATCTGACTCCCCTTGATAATCTTGGAAGAATTTTTCCACAGGCAAGGCAAGTTGAGAAGGGAAAATGGCCTCAACTCCATACACCAACTAGAAAGGAGAAAGACCCAAGGCCCTCTTTCTTGTCACTATGTGAGCCCACAAAGAAAACTTGAGTTTTGAATCCCATGCCTTTTTGTTGTCCTCCAACAACTTCTTAACAATATTTATAAGGTTTTTGTTTGAGGATTCTGCAAGCTCATTTCCCTGTGGGTAATAAGGGGTTGAATGAATCAATGTGATCCCATATTGTTCACAGAAATAAATCAATGGCTCAGTCTTGAAAGATGTAGCATTGTCAGTAACAATTATGTTCAGACAACCAAACCTCGCCATAATGTCTTCAAGGAAACCAATGATCACCTTGTGGGAAGCATTCCTAGTAGGGATAGCCTCTATCCACTTAGTGAAGTAATTTGTGGCAGTCAAGATCCATCTATGTTGACCACTGGAAGCGGGATGAATTTCCCCGGTAAAATCTAAGCCCCATTGTTGAAAAGGTCATGAAACTGCTATAGGCTTTAATGGAAAAGACTTAAGTTGTTGCTTTCCAGAAAATTTCTGACATTTAACACATGCTATGATCTTAGCACAAACATCTATGAATAGACTAGGCCAAAAATACCCAGCCCTGAGAATCTTGTAGGCAGTAGTCCTCCAAAAATGATGCCCCCCACACAAACTGTCATGAAAATCAGACATAATCCTTTGGGCCTCTTGCAGGACTAGGCATCTCAACAACACTCCCAATGGATCCTTCCAATCAAAAATTTGATCAACCAAGCAATACTTTATTGATTTGAGTTTTAATGCTCTCCCCTTGTTCTTTTCCATACCACTTTGGGGTTGTAAATTATGCAAGAAAAATAGAATGTCCTTGTACCAACTGCAATTTGCCAATGCAGGGATGACTTGAGCACCTCTGTTGTTTAATTCAATCTATTGCTTTTATGAACATGAGCCAATGAAATTTACTCCCAATGCTGAGCAATTTAATTCAGCCAACAACTTGGCTAAACTCTGGCCCTTAACCAATTTGTTAGGCCTGATTTCTAAATCAAATTCAAGGATCTTAGCAATCCATTTGTTGCGTTTTCCGTCAATATCAGGCTGAATAAGAATTTCTTTTACAACAGCTGATGGGACATAAGCAATAACTCTTGAATGCAGCACATAAACTCTGAAGGACTTAAGAGCTTTAACCAGTGCATAGGCTTGGTTATCCATAATGTCATATTTTGATTATGCATCTCTCAAAGCCCGGCTGAAAAAGACAATGGGTTGCTCTAAGCCTTCAGAGTTCTTCTGCAACAAAATTGTTGCTACTGTATCAAAAGAGGCAAAAGAAAAAATAAGAAAGTCCTTGGAGTAGTCTGGGCTGACTAGGACCGGGGCTTTTATCAAAGCTTTCTTTATTTGATCAAAAGAACTATGTTCCTCAGCATTCCACTTGATTTCATTATCTTTCCTCAACATGGTTGTGATATACTTAAGCAACTCAACAAAATTTGACACAAACCTTCTCGAGAAATTAACCTTTCCTAGAAAAGATTGAACCTCCTTCTTAGATCTAGGTAATGATAAGGTCAGTATGGATTCAAACCTGCTGGAATCAATCCTCACACCTTCAGATGACACAATATGCCCCATTAATTTTCCTTCTTTCATAGCGAACAATGACTTTTTAGGATTCAAAGAGACGCCAAATTTTCTGCATTTTAAGAAAACCTTTCTTAAGTGATCACAATGCTCTTCATTAGATTGAGAGAACATGGTTATGTCATCTAATTAGATAACAACAAACTTGTCCTTCTCTCCAATAAATGCTATGTCCATAGCTCACTGAAAGGTCGCCCCCGCGTTCATTAAGCCAAAGGGCATCATGGCGTACATGAATGTACCCCAAGGAGTGGTAAAAATCATCTTCTCTCTATCCTCTAGCAAAACAAAAATCTGGTTGTAGCCAGAAAAACCATCAACCATAGACATCTGGGCTGCACCTGTCACCCTCTTTAATATATGCTTCATCTTGGGCAAAGGGTAATTATCATTTTTAGAGCTTCTGTTCAGATTTCAGAAATCGACACAAAGTCTGATTTCTCCATTCTTTTTCCTCATGGGGTCCAAATTAGCCACTCATTCGGAATATCTCAAAGGAATAATAATTTTTTCATCTAAAAGCTTTTTTACCTCCTCCATGACAAACAATAACATAGGATTGATTTTCCTCAACTTTTTCCTGAAGGGATTAGTCTCTTGTTTTAATGGAATCTTGTGCTCTATAATGTTTGTGTCATAAGTTTGGAGATCTTCATAAGTCCATGCGAATATATCAGCAAACTCCTTCAACAATTTGACATATTCTGCCCTCTTCTCTCTTGATAGGCTACTTGACAACTTGACATATTTTGGATCCTTCTCTGTTCCCAAATTGCACTCAGTTATATCAACATCGCTAGTAGACACTTTCCCTTTTACCGCCACATCATTTTCATCAAATACTTTTTCCAAAGGAACAAGTCCTTTTGGAATACGGTTTCTACGTAGCTGCACAAAATGATGATTAGCAATTTTGTTAAGGAAAACATTAGCATGTGGAGTAATTTCATAATCAAGATCCTGATCAATGTGTAATGTATCAAATTCATCAACAGACTCAAGGAATTTTTTAAGTTCTAAATCATCTTCAAACACCTTCCAATATTTGACATTGTCCGGTATAGAAGGCATGTATTTGAATTCTACATCATACTTGAGTTTTGGTGGTATAGGTATCTTGAAATTGCTTGTTGATATAGCCAAAGAATCAGCCACAAAATTCTCTTCTCATGGAATAAAAGAGATTTCATACTCAGAGAAAAAATTCTCCACTAGGTCCCATACTTCATTTCTATAAGATCTAAGCCTAGGGTGCTTAGTTTGGAAAATACTTTTGGTCTGATGGAATATCAATTCAGCATCTCCAAATACTGACAGTTTTTTAATCCCGATATCCTTTGCAGCTCTCAAGCCCAAAACAAGAGCTTCATACTCCGCCACATTGTTGGTAGTTTCAAATTCTAGTTTGTATGACAAAGATATGGTCTCCTGAGTTGGTGAGACAAAGAGTACTCCAGCAACGACACCTTCCTTAGAAGAGGCTCCATCAAAGAACATATTCCAAACATAATTGGTTAGAGGAGGTTATTTAGATAAGGTAGCAGACTTTTTTCTTATTTCAAGAGGAGTTTCAGGAGCATCAGTGAGCTGCAAAATGATGGACCCCAAATTGGTATCAAGAGAAAAAACAAGATGATTAGCAGGGTTTGCTTCATCACTAATAATGTAAGCCATCTGGGCTTCTCTGTAAAGTCTTCTATGCTCCCCACCAAACACTGGGATAGTTGCATATGAGAGATCCATGTGCAAGCTTCCTCCAAGTCTTTTTATGCAAGACCTTGACAAGAGCATGCCAAACTTCAGAGGAACATCGGCCACCACAACATCCATAAGTATACTTTTCATGGGCAGCTAAAATAGAGTCACAACCATATCCTTAATGGCCCCCAGACATTTTACTTTCCTAGAGTCAAAATAGTATAAGTCATGATAGGTTTTGGTGATTTCCAATCCAAGTTCATCCATAACAGATTTTGGCATAAGATTATGGGAGGCCCTTGAATCCAAAAGATAGTTATGCAACACCTTGTCATGAATATTGAGAGAAGTATAGAAGGGAGGGGATGATTCATCTCTGTCTTCTATCAAAGGGCCTAAAATCACAGTTGGTTTTTCATCTTGCAGATTTATTGAATAAGTGGAATTAGGAGAGGCATCGGGCTGTAACATTTTCGTCAGATATTTTTTAAATTCTTCATTTTTTATCAATTCCAAAAATGGTACAGGGATCTTAATTTTCTAGATCTCATTCTCAAAACTGAAGGAGGGGGAAGGCTTCAAAATATCTTTGTTTTCAGGAAGAGGATTTATGATCAGAAGTTGTGGGTTTTAAGAATCTTTTTCCTTACTGCTCATTGTCACAGTCTTGGAAGAATCTTCTTTCTGAACACGCTGATTAGGGGAAACAATTTTTTCTTCATTCTTCTTATATCTCAAATTATATCTACTAGCATTTTCCTTTGTTTTTCCTCCCTTGCTTAACTCATTAATTTGAATATCCATTAAAGATTGCTCCTAAGAGGATTGAGTCAAGTGTGGGGATGGGGATGTATCACCAAAACAGTGGATCTTAGGATCAGCCTCTACCTCCTCTTCTTCTTCATCAGAAACCATATTATTTTGAAAAGGAGCTTGAATCCTTTGATCATCTCTCTCTCTGTTTCTGGGATCTCTAGGAAGGATTTGGGGAGCATTGTTGGGTCTCCATAAATTACCTCTATTTTCAGTGTTCTGAGCATTTCTATATGGTTGTCTTCCTTCTGATTTTAACTTCTCAATCTTAGTAGAAAGGGATTTTACTAATTTGTTCAACTCATCTACCTGTGAATGAACAACAGGAGAGTCAAAAGTGGAAGCTTCAACTCTGTTTTTTCTCCTATCTCTGTCATATTTTCCCTTGAGCTTATCTGAAGAAATTATGTTGGATTCTACCTCTAAGGCAGCATCCTGCATCTGAACTAAGGAAGGTGACCTTCTCTCTCTCAATAGAAGGCATAACTCGGAGTCAAAATCACTGGCATAAGTGATTTTTTCCATGGTTTCGGTGGGTTTGATCTCATCAGGGATATTCTTGTACATTTTGTTAAACCTTTTAGAAAATTCAGAGACAGACTCTCCTTCTTTCCTTTTCAAAGATCCAAATTTAGTGATATAGTACAGAAAATCCTTTTTGTCACCCCAGTGCCTCAAGAAGGCTTCATCCAATGCCTCAATACCCTTGATGGATCCAGGGGTGAGACCCCTAAACCACTTCCTAGCTTCACCAAAAATGATTTGGATGAAAACCCTCATCCAAACATCTTCATTTTCAATATTTTGGTTGTTTGCATAGCTATAGAAAGCAGAAAGATGTTCCTCAGCTATTATATCTTGCAGCCACTATGGCATCCATTCTATTTGCAGGGGGGTTTACTACTGCCATTTGATTTTGGATTCTAGGTGAACAAGCAGGAGAAAGAGACCTGGATGTGTGCAGATTAGGAGAAGGAGAAGGATAAAGGGGATATTTCAGTCTTCACAACAACAGGTGGAGTCTTGGAAGAGGATGGTAAGGTCTAAGAAGGAAATGAAGTTCCTACTTCTTTGGTAGCAAAAGTTTTAACAGAGAGAGGTGTAGAAAAACCTAACGTAGGGAAATCTTCAAAACTATAAAGACTGAAACACTTCTCAATATCAAGGTAGGAGAATATATCAATGTTTTCTTCTTTCAATTCAGTTTCAATGGTAGAGTATTCAACAGGAAACTCTTCAAAATCTAGCTTTTTAGATACTTCAGCAGAAGATAAAGGAAGCTTACTTGATAAAAAAAGTTGGAGTATCAAGAGTGGAATCAGACAATTGACCAGAAGCACTTGTGGTAGTAGCAGAAAAACGTTTTTTAGAAACTTTTCCCTTCTTGGTTATCTTCTCTGGGTCAGCCTTAGGTGGAACCAAAGGTAACTATGGATTTGATCTCGTATGTTTGCCTTTAGGCGCCAGAGATGAATCAATGGAGTCGCCAGTTGCAAGATGAAATCTTCAAAATACTAAGTCCCAATGCACCTTGAGAGCTAGTAAGCATAGTCATTCTATCTGAGGGAAAAGTCTTCAAATCGTTCCCTGACAATGACGCCAAAAATGTTAGCACTAGGAGTCACCTTTTTATTGCAAGGAAGGTAAGCCCAATACCCATCAGATTATATGTGAAAGTATGAGTGTTTTTTGAAAGGTCGAATGGAAAAATCGAAATGATAATATCCTAACTCAGAAATAGGGCTAACATGTACCAACAAATAAGGTCTTGACTAACTTCAACTAGTAGTTTGTGAGTAAATGTGGATAGAAATAAGACTTGAATGAGAGGATTGTAAGGGATACTGCAAACATCAATTCCACAAAAGCCTAAGGAAGGAAGTTTCTTAAAACAAGATCTTCTTCAAATCAGAAACTAGGGAGCTAAATAAACACCATGACAATAAAATGATTAAACATCCATCATATCATTACCATAGTTATCCATATGAAGCATTCAAATATGAACATTTAGCATTAGAAGAAGATAGTCTGAAATAGAAGACGATTTCTATTAGTCAAAAAGTCTTAAGTCCAGTACACACTAGATCACAGTCACTTTATCCAAAATATTACAGTTTAGGGATATTTGCTCAACCATCCGAACCTGCTAAAGCAATTGATCTATATATTTATAACAAGAAAGGGAGGCAACAACTAGAGGTATGAGCTAGCCTCTTTTCCTTAAAAATCTCTAAGCATTTATTTATTCTAACAACTAAGATAATAGCCTATGCTATAAAACAAGGAAGTGTTGGTGACTAATCCAATCATGCTTCTAACTTCTTTGATCCTCTTTTGTTTCTCAGCTCCTATTTTTCCATGTTTCCCTTTAGAGCCTATAGTTGTCCTCTGAATGAAAACTGCTACTTCTATCATTTACTCCATCGTTAACTTATCCAAAAGTGTTGTCTTACTCTTCCTAGATCCCTGGTGTTTACTAGCAACTCCCTTGGATAGAAACTCTATGTAGCGCCCCCTAAAATGGAATAAGGAGAGAAGGAAGCACCTGTAGGTAGCGCCACTGTGTTGCATATTTGTGCCAACATTTTTCCTCTATTACAATATTGAGTAGCGCCTATAGGTAGCGCCCCTGTGTTGCGCCTGTGTGTAAAACTTCTCCCTGCTAAATATTATGTAGCGCCTGTGGGTAGCGCCTGTATGCCAATTCTATGCTTTGTGAAATATTACGCAGCGCCTTTACACAACGCCACTCATGCTACGTTTGCATACCAGTTTGGGTAGCTATGCCAAAACACAACGTCTTTAACTCTTGAACATGTGCGGGGCAGTTTGTGTCCTTCCATGATGACACAATCATTCTACTTAGGTGTATTTACCACTGAGTGAAGCTAGCACTTAGAAAAAGTTCAAAATTCATATAGCTAAACGCCTAGAAGCATGTATAGGTGGCAAAACTAGTATGTGCATATCAGCTAACCTTCCCAAAAAAGGAACAATTCTCAAAAATGGGGTTTACCACTACCAGCTACTTTGTCATTTTAACACTTAGCCTCACACACTTTCTGGTGGAAAGAGTATCTTCAATTGGCTCAACAGATTTATTCTTCCTAGCGTTGTCAGGATTCTTTGGTGTAGCTAAGCTTTCCTTAGATATTGGTTTATCATTTTCAATGGCAGCTTCTACCAACACCTATAAATTTATTTGATTTGCCTCATCTTGCAATTGTCTAAGCTCTACCTTTATCTTCCTATTCTGAGACTAAAAGCCTCTATTCAGTCTGTAAAGATTCTTCATCTGTTTATGAAGAGGCAGAGCCTTTCTTGTTGTGAACCTTGCCAAGTCTAGGGTATGGTTGTAGCCAATCATGATCTCATTCATCTGAGCCAAGTGGACCTTGTCTTTTGCTTTGAGACGAGCTATTTCTCTCATTGCATCCCTAAGATGCTTGATAAGTCTTTTGTAGGTCTGACTGTCAGGAGGGACAGTGGCATGCTCAGTCTCAATGGGATTCTCCTCAGACCCCTCTTCCTCCTGCATGGGAAGTTTCTTTTCTATCTCATCAGGTTCCTTATTGACTCTACCTTTATTCTTCCCTCTCTTCACAGGGGTTTCATCCTTTTTTACCATAGGCTTCTCCATGCTTCTCTCAAAGGTTTCACCTTTCGTTTGCAAGGGTATTTTAGAATCTTTCTCCTTTCCCTTTTGTACAAGGGTTTCCTAGTTGTCTTTAGTATATTGCAAAATATCTTTTCTCCTCTTCCTTTGAGAAAGGGTTTCATATTTCTCCCTCACAAGCCTTTTAATGATTTTTTCTTTCTTCTTTAGAACAGTGGATTCTGGCAAAGGATGCTCTTGAAAAACCTCTTTATGGATTGATGACCTAGTGAAAGGTTTATCACCCTTGATTTCAACTACTGGAGGCGGAGAGGGAAAGAGAAGCTTCTTCCCTTTTTTAGATGTTACCTTAGTAGAAGAAGGAACTTCTTCTAACCCTGGTGGAGGTGGTGGTGAGAAATCTTTGTGTGAAGAAGGACAAAATTCCTCCTCAGCTTCCCTGGCCTACTTGTTGATCTCTAAAACAGGAGATCTGCCCTTTCTCTTCTTACTTATCCCTACTTTAGTACTAGTAGGTGATGAAGGACCTGCGATATGTGATTGGGGAGTAGGTGTTGGGTTCATATTGAAGTGATAAGTAACCAAAAAATGCTCCCAAGAAATCTCTTTCTTTCCCAACTCTTTAGAGACAAGCATCTTGATAAGTCCAGAGTGGAAAAGACTAGAATCCACATCCTTAGATTTGTCTTGCACCCTATCTGAAATTTTACCTATACTTCTCAGCAGGTAATAAGGAACATTCATCTGAACCTCACCAGTAAAATGTAACAACAACCTTATGTGGTAATGATACAAGGTGTTAAATCTCCCTTCACAACTAAAATATCTCTATATGATTTTCAACATTCTGTCAAACTGGTCGATCAACTGATTCCTTGGCATACTCTTAGATAACTCATTAGCTCAGTATTCAGGCTTGAAGAGATATTTAATGAAGGGTGAACTCAATACCATGGCCTTGAACCAATTTTCACCTGAAATGGGGATTCCTGTTGCAGCTGAGATGGAGGCTTCAGTTACCTCAAATTCCAAATATCCAACTCTGGTTTTCTTGCCATCAAAATTTAATGCAAATTGTTTTTCTACTTCTGGGTGGCCTCTCTGCATGTTCTGGCAGAAAGAGAGGCATCCTGCTCTTCAAAACATCTCCCTTGCCATGGGTTCTGTGTCAAAAAGGTGCATGTCCACAGGTTCTGTTTGAACTATCTTGCCACCTTTGTGTGCTTTCTTCAATTGAGGGGTCTCCATGACTCGAAATGAGGGTTCTTAAGAGGCTTAAGGGATGCTATTGACCAGAAAGCTTCAATTCAGGTTTCAAATGCACAAAGATGGCCCTCCAAATTAACAATTCTTTAGAAAACAAGATTGACTATGAGAAATGGACCTTCATACTTATACATGCTTTCAGAGTGTAGACTGTGAAGAGGTAATCCCAAAATGACTCTTCGTACGGGATGAAAGAAAGCAAAGAATAATCAGAGAAGGTTTGAGTAGCGCCTCTACGTAGCGCAACGCATACATAGAGGATAGGATATCGCAGGCTTGTGACTTTCAAAGGCTATAACAAACAACAGTAATCAGACCATGGACACAAGGGAGGATGTTTACAGGTATGCAAATATGGCTCCCTTATTACCTTGCAAGCTTAACAAACCGAAACCCGAGCACAAATATCCTGTGAAAATTAATATGCAAAGGAGGTTGCACAAGATACATGTGAAGTCGACATCTGTTGAGATCCTTAGCGTGATCTTAGGATGATATTGAGGAAACTTCGGCCCTGAAATCTCTCACAACATCGGATTTAGTTGGCATGTGGTCGCCTGATTAGAACTAGCAAACTTACGCAGCATAGCACTTCTGAACTTTTCAAATTTAGAGACCATTACCAAGGATCATAAATGAAAGATATTTTGAAAGCACTTCAACCGACTTCTGGCACTGAAAACAAGGGACATGGTATTAGTCGTGGCACTCATGACTTGGAGTGGATGAATGATAAATGTGACAGGCGCTAAAAAATTGCTTGCTGAGTGGGAAGTGCTTCCAAATCAAAAAATGATTGGATAGGTAAGTGGGGATGATGAAGCATGCATGTGAGGTCATGAGTAAGGAGAGAGGTGTGTCACATCAGCATGATCATGGGAGGTATCAACCTAGGGATGAATCACGAGAGGGGAAATAAAGAATAGACCATGATCTAAAAGGGTTTAAGGATCAAAAATCAAATTGAGGATCAACACATGAGCTATGACTCAAAGGTTTAGTCATCCAAAGGGGTCCTATCAAACATAACATTAAAGGGATGAGAAATTTATTTTAAAGAAAAAATAATAATCTAAGGCTTTTAGAAATGATAAAAACAAACTTAAAGACCCAGGGCAACTTAGTGTGATAACAGATCCCTTGTAGGCCAGAATAGAAGCGGATGAAGAAGTCTCCAGTGTTGAGGTATGAGACAATTGGGACCGAATTCCTTGATATATTTTCGAGAGGAAAATAATATTTTAGGAAAGAAGGATGGATCCCTTTCAGTGAGAAACTACAAGGCTATAATTTCAAATTTTCCAAGGCCTTCACTAAGAGTTTCATTGGGAGTGTAGCATAGATAGATCAGTTGGTTCTTATTGTTTCTAAACAGTCAATTACTAGAATAAAAATCCTTCCACAAGGAGGAGAATGATGGTTTAAGAACTCAATTATAGAATTCTACTGTAACCAATTCTTGGTACCTAAGAGTTGGAACCCCAATTGGAGTAAGGGAGTCCCTCAGTCATGGATCAAAGAATAATGGTAGGATGTCCTCTACATTTTGAAAAAATACATCATTTGTGAAGGGAGGTATGCCATCAAATTTAGATTTTATATGATATTTCTTTTTTGTTTTCAAATGGGTCGAAAAATGGGTTGAAAAATGAATTTCCCTTTCTTCCTCTTAAAGATTTTACCTAAAATGGATAAAAATGTACAATTCCAACCAAAAAATGAAGAAACTAGTTTATTTCATCATGGGATGATCAAAATATTGGTGGAAGAGGAATTAAGCAAGAAGAATCATACATGGAATTAGTTTATCTTTTGGGGAGGGTTTGATAAAAACCCCTTAGGATCTCTGGTATCTTAGAAAAAGGAGGATTGACTTAGGAAAAGAAGGGATACTCCCCTTGAATAAAATAAAACTGAAATAGAGGGAGAAACTTATCATAAATATTAAACTATTGAGACAGAGAGGGAATATCATGCATAGGCCAAAGATACGCCTGTCAATAAAAAGAAGGCCCATGCAAAGAGACCCTCCACATAAGCTAGAGAAACCCCTATTGTGAAGAAAAAGAAACCCTCCATAGAAGCTATAGAAACCCTGTCATGAAGAAGAAGAAACCATTCATAAATATTAGAGACACTCCTATTCAAGAAGAGATTGTCCATACCAGGAAGAAGTCTTCCATAGAAATGGAATCTGACCCTGATAAGAAAAGGAAGGATACAATGAAAAAAGAGTTAGAAGGTAAAAAGGAAGACCATAGGAAATCGATTGTAGAAGTATCAGAAGTAACCCTTACCAAGGTTACTTGTAGAGGATATATACAACTCTTTAAGGAATTTGAGTAGAAGACAGAGGATAAAGACAGGGTGATCATTGTCAAGAGAATACTTGGAAAGCCTCAGACGTAGTCCTTTTTGAAGAAGAAATTTCTCCCTATGGAAGATATATATTCAAAAATGCATGCCTCTTTCACTGAAGGAGAAACTAAACCATAGATGTTTAATATTGTTCTTGTAGAAGAGACAAGGATAAAATCCCAAGGGGAGGTAATAAATAATGTTATCAATATTCCCTATTTAGACTTTAACAAGAATGAGCCATAAGAGCCTGAACATAGTAAGAAATTTACATTGGCTAACTTTCCTGAGACCTCACAACAAAATAAAAATGGAAACAAAAAGATAAAGAGGCTTAATAAACAAATTAAAACATATGAGGTACTAGACAGGCACTTAAAATAGGAAAATCAAGTCCTCGAGGATATGAATGTTAGGTGGAGAATCTCTAGGGACTAGGTGGTGGCTAGGAACAATTTGCTTACAATGAGGGGCAAGCATTGGTACGTGAAATTAAGATGATTGTCAGATCGTTATAGAAGACTGAAGTTGAAAATCTTCCCACAGAAGCAAAGGGAACAAAAAGAACAACCAATAAGATTGACTCTATTGGCTCAGAATATAGAATGTATAGAGCATGAGGACATGCAAAAGTCTGAGTGTGGGGGAGATGTTCAGTCTTGGCTTTGACCCATTTTTCACATATCCGATAGTCTCTTTTTAACCATCATACCCCATTTTTTCCATCGCTTTCCTTAATGTTTTCCATTATAAATGCCAAATTCATGGTCTGAGCATTATTAAGCCAAACAAGGTAATTATTCATGTTTAAGCATGGTTCCCTCTAATTTAGCATGCATTTTGGATGTGATTTGTCGTATCTAATCATCTCTAGGTTTCATAGTCCTTATGCATTCTAAAGGATCATTAGGTATCACTCTAACTATTGGAAGCATAAATCAATCTAACTACCATAAGTGTAGAGTAATGAGCTACCAAAAGTGAAGAATTGTTGAGTTACCATAAGCCACTGCAGGTAGTCTGGTAGTTGCGCAAGTTGCCTACATGCATTTTCATTTACCGGATTTCTTGTAGGAAACCACCAATGGCATGATTGTTGGTTAAGATATTTTATCCCCAAATGAGGAAAAACATGGATGCGAGTTTTGTTCTACAACAGTTGTACCTGGGTTTCTTTATGTCCACGTGGATCTCAGGCCATGATCTCAACATAACAACCTATTCAATGGAGATTGAATCCTTAGTCACGATTTCATGCTTTCAGTCATGAAATCATGATGAATCAGTGATATCTCATGGCTATGGTTCAAGTCTCCTATTTTTTGTATCGATTTTGTTTGTTGTAACGATGTATCTATTTATAATTTTCATGGTCAGAGATACACAAATTTAGCATCAATGGTCTGGATTGGAATGTATAAAACTTCCTATATAAAAGAGAATTCATTTTCATAGGAAGTTAGCATTAAGAAGTAGGTTATATAGCAATTTCATTTGTAAAGATCAGATCAGAGACTCAAAATTCATGTACCTGTACTATGTAACTTCGAATTGATCAATGAAAATACTTTTTTGTTGATTATTTCTTGATCCTTTATTTTCATGCAGTGCTCCCAGCCAGGAGGGGCCCATATTCTTGAATGCACTTGCAGAGTTAGTAAGTAGGTTTATTTTCAATAAGATTAATTCTGGTAAATTCATTTATTCTTTAGATTAAACTCATTTATTTCAAATTCTTCCATTCGAGTTATTTATCTTGTCATAGTTTCCAGTTATTCCTTATGCAGTGTGTTGAGTGGATTTTAGGGACCTTTAGTGTGAGGAGTTATTAACCAACGGAATCCAATAGGTAGCTTAAAATCTACAAGACTCGAACCTATGACTCATGTGTGTTTTATTTCTACATTCTGTGTTTTATTTTCTTGCATAATCGAACTACAAGGGGTAGTTGGGTCGTCTGAATATCTTTATGATGTTGACAATTACTGTGTCAAATATGATATGATGAAAGTAGATGTGATTTTTTGGCATGAAAAATATAAGTTCATGCTTAAATTTATCATTGAAAGTGATCATTAAAAAAAATTCTTGTGTGCTTAGCTTAGTAAGGAAACCAGTCAAACTTAGCCATGCATATATTGTTTCGACACCTCGTCAACTTACGAGATCCCGGACAATAAGTTAATGATAAAAAATTTAAGCAATTAAATTTCTCGACACTACCGTTATGATGGCTCAGAACTGGTAGACACACTTATTACCTGGATACAACATATTCCCAAATATCATAGGGCTCATTCTCTTGTTGTGGTGCTCATAGGAATTCATGCATGATGGTGGGTTGCGCATTGGGAACCTTATCTTGAATGGGAAGTTTTTGAAGCATCCATGCGAGAAATATTTTGACTAAACATAGACGTTTGGTGATAAAATTTCCCTTCTGAAAGGAATTGGCTCGATAAACAATGGCATAGCACATGAAACTAGTATATGAATGTCGGAAGCGTGTTTCCCAAGAGACACCCTATATCCCCGATTCTTGGATTTTACACTAGGAAGGTCAAGCATCCCTCAATAATACATGAGGATATGTTCCCTACACGATGTTGGGCACTTTAATTGTCTAACTGAATAGAAAATCAAAGTGTTCAATATAAATTGTCAACCCAGGGAAGTTTGTTATTTCAGGATAATTGTGCACAGCCTATGCTAGATTATGAAAGCATCTCTAATCTAATTGTAGTAGGGAAGTTTAAAAAAAACAAATATTATCGCTAACACAGTTGTGTTGATATAGATGGAGTTCTACAGATATGAAATCATAATTGCAATCTAAACTGATGAATGTATAAGAACCCTGGATTGGTTACTCTAATCTAACTTTTTAATTTACTTTTGCAGGAAGAAGTTCTATACTAATTGCATAAAGGAAATCTACTTATTGCAAGAAGGTACTTCACACTTTTATTTCTCAGAAACAAGATTTTAACCTAATGCAAAAAAAAGGGAAAGCAGTTCTCCAACAATGTTTAGCAATCGATTTCTAATTCTCATGGGACAAGTTTATGCGCATCTAACAAGAAGGAACTAAACTGTAACAACAGTTGTATTCTAGAAATGTCTAACAGTTAAATCATTTTCATTTAAAACAACTAATCTAGAATTCAAAACAGAGGGGAATCGATGAGGAAGGTGGGCCCTTTCCTTCTCACTAAATCCGCACAAAGAAATAGGTTACAGTCTTCTAAAGGAATTCAATCCACTCTTTCATTCAATTGTCAAAAATGTATGTGTACAATAAACATTACTTTTCTTTCTCTAGTAAAAAAAACTCTCTTTCATTACAAAATCTATGTTATTTAAAGTCAGAGTCATTGTTAAGCCCTAATGTTGGCTCATTACCCATTAATTGGGGCATATTATATTCGTAATGTTATTTTATTTATGTCGGCTTTAGGCCATTAGTTGTAATTATACCTCCTATTCTCCTATATATACCAAGGAGACATTTTCATATTGAATCATCTTGTACTTGAACATTTAAGTGGGGTAAAAGGAGGTTGCCCCCTCGAAGAGGCTTATTATTTGAAATTATCTCTTTTTCAAGGCGTTGATTACTTTTCCTGAGGTTTTTATATGCTATATTGATGTTTGGTTTTTAACATATGGTATCAGAGCTCAAGGTCTTCGTGTTTCGTTGCTACATCTGAGACACCGTGGAATTTTTGCTATAACTTTTTTTCTACAATGTCTCAGAAGGAACCGCTTGGAGGGTATTTAGTACATGGATCAAGGTACGTTGGGTTCAAAATTCAGCTCCTGAGGCATTATACTTTCGGAGATACAGCCTATACAAGATAGGGTTCTGGAATCATCCTGAAATGAGTCATTGCGGAATTTTCGCTATAAATTTTTTTTTGTAATGTTTCAGACCCTGTACTTTGGATTCCATTTACAGAAATTAGTAATAAATATGTGATAAATAGTGCAGCTTCTGGGTCATCTTAAATTTGTATATACACCTTGTGTAAGATAGGGTATCTGACTAGTCCTATTGACTAGTCTCAAGAAGGTGTTCCAAGTAAAACAAGCATAACTTCTTGCTAGAGTATCCAAATTGAGTGGGACTGGTTACATTGGATCATGGACACTCTTTAGTATTTTGGGTGCGAGTTTCAGAATTTGATATCAATTATTTTGTGCAGGGAATTCTATACAAGTGAGATCTCCTGGAAAGGACATAAATCGGCAAGTTGTGAGGAAGTTACCGTAAATTCCACTTGGCACATCCAATTTTGATCAGACCCATGGCATTGCAGAGAAGAAATATCAGAGAACTACCTAAAAGAAATTTTCATACCCAGAAGGGCTGAAACTTGGGAGATAGAACAGAATAAATATTGTCTAGCAGAACCACCTCAAAATCAAGACTCAAAAGTGATATTTGGCCAACATGCCACCCAAAAAGGGACCTTATACACCAAATAAGCCTCCAGAAAATTCTAATTGGACTCTTGATGAAGGTGAAGAAATGCGTAGGGACATAAATGATTTACAAAAGAAGACAGTAACTAAAGATGAACTACAAGAGATGATGAATTCAATGGAAGCTAAGTTGGATACTAAGATGGACTCAATGGAAGCTAAGATGGATTCAATGGAAGCTAAGGTGATGGATGGCTTAAAAGGGGAGATCATGGAAGTAATGAGAAATTTCGTAATAGAGAAGACACCCAAAAGTGAAAATGCATCCCATGAAATTCATGATGAGGACACAAGGAAGGTGAATCAAGAATGGAGAAACTCCAACTTT
>ML792341.1:26343-38095 GCA_009831015.1 Picea engelmannii | reverse complement strand
AGGAGCTCTGCGTGACTGCGCCTAATCATACCAATGATGTAGTTATGTCCATCATCAATTGTTATGAAACATTTGTTAAAAAATTGTGTAGGTTAATTTCAAAAGGAAACTAGGGACTTCAATTAATTCATACTTTCCAACTCGTGTTTCAATTAAACCCTAAACCCCACCCTTCCCCTTTAGGTGTTTGTTAAAATGCCTTGCCTTGCCTTTCCTTTCCTTTCCTTTCCTTTCCTTTCCTTTCCCCATGCCCTCAAATAGCCCTCAAATAAACTTTCCCCATGCCCTCAAATAGCCTTTCCCCATGCCCTCAAGTAGCCCTCAAATAGCCTTTACCCATGCCCTCAACACTCATCATGAAGTCAGGAACCTCAGATTCCCCTCAAGTATGCCCTATCAGATGTCACTCAAAGTAATTCAAAGTCAACCTTTAGGGTGAAAATACAAAAACCCCCACCCTTCCCCTTTAGGTGTGTGTCAACATTCCTTTCCAGCCTTTCGGCCTTTCCTTCTTCGCCCTTCTTAGGTCAGGCAAGCCAAAAGATACATACCCTTGACTTTGATGTCGTTGATTTCCTCAATGCATTGTTTAATACTTCAATAGTAGAGGCATTTATCCTCTCAATTGAATTCATTAGTTACATTCACTCTTAAGGGTCTATTAAGGTGGATATATTATTATTCATACACAATGCCTACTTGTTTATTTCCTCACCTCAACCGATATCATCTCCTTCAATTTTTTTCGAAGATCAAATTTTATGTTCTCCATCATCGACCATGACGTACCACTTCTTTCATTTCTTTCTAACATAATTCTCCAAATAATTAAACCTCTTAACTCTTTTGATTATAAATACCATGGCTACATTCCAATAATTTTAAGGACACATACTTCTCCAAAATAGTAATATATTTATTCTTATGCTTTTGAAACACCTTCAAAACATGTTGGTAGTGTTGGCATGTTTACAAGCAGGTATGCTTATCATTGATGGCAAGATTAGAGTATGCAGTGATGGAAAAATAGGGACAACGTAAGCTCATAAGAGATAGTGTAGAGGTGCACGAAGAGTGCAAGAGTGTGCTTGTTTATTTGATGGAAAACAAGGAGGCAAGGAAGACTAGCAACGCAGGAATAATTGCATGGAAAGATCAGAAGCATAAACTCCATTTTGGAGATTCAGATACCGGGAGATTGAGATGTCAAGATTTGAGACTCTTCAACACAGGAGTCCCGAAGTTGAGAAATCCAGAATCCTGAAATCCTGAAATAGGCACATAAACGAAGAATTTTTGCAGATCGAGAAATAACTCCATTTCGGAGTTTTGGATGCCGGGAGTTGGAAGAGTCAAGACTCTTCATCATCAGGAGTCCCGAAATTCCGAAATGCGAAACATCGAAATCCCGAAAGAAGGAGGACAATTTCGGGTACCGGGAGTTGGAAGAGTCAAGACTCTTCATCATCAGGAGTCCCAGAATGGAAAAATGTGAAACGTCGAAATCCCGAAAGCAGGAGACAGTTTCGGATACCAGGATTTCGGATACTAGGAGTTGGGGATGTCGAGAACTCTTACTAATAGGAGTCCCAAAGTCGTGAAACTCGATGTCGCGAAATGCAAAATCGTGAAATGTCAAAGACTCCATACCGGAGGTTTGGATACCGGGAGTTGGAGATGTCAAGGACTCTCATGACAGGAATCCTGAAGTTGCGAAGTGAAAAAAGCCAAAACGTTGATATGACTCCATTTCAGAGTTTCGTAGATCGAGACTTGGATGTGAAGAACATTCACATCAAGAATGCCAAAATCACGATATGAAAAATCGCAAAGTGATCTGGGCCGACAGATCTAGGAGGTGAATGTGGCAGACCATGTCAGAAAGGACAGGTGGAGGACTATGACACGTGGCACGATTAGAAAACAACAAGTGTCAAGTTGATTTGGCATTTCAAGCCACTGGAATTCACAATTCTGAGTGACACGTGGCAACCACTCGAGTCATGACACATCATCGAGTGACGCAATACTGACCTCACTCTGGGAGTTTTTTCTTCGGGAGTTTTTACTCCATCACTCCCCCAAATTCTGGAAGGATGAAGTCCCAGGGCAGAGGATAGTCGTCCGATCACCACGGATTGTGGACCATTGATCTAGAGATCGAAGAGCTGTAGAGAAGAGCTCGAATCGGAAAGCTCCATTTCGGAGTTTCAAAGATCGGGCAATGGAGCGTAAATAAATCCTCACATCAAGGATGTCGAAATGCCGAATTGCGAAATCGTGAAAGCGCTTTATGGATAAGCGCTCGGACACCGATGGTGTTCACATCATCGAAGAGTTGTAGAGAAAATCTTGAAGCGACAAGCTCCGTTTCGGAGTTTCGGAGATCGTGACTTGGAGAGTCGAGATGCCTCACAATAGGATTGCCAAATTGCCGAAATGTCGAAATGCGAAACACGTTTTGGCTCAGCTTGTGGTCACAACCATTGGTCACATCGGGGGAAGATGAAGGAAGGAGTTAGTGCAACCAAGCTCAATTTTGAAGTTTCGGGGACCTCGACATGGAGCGTCAAGAAAATCTACCACAAGAATGCTGAAATCCTGAAATGCCGAAATGTGAATTAAATGCAAGATCCTACGCATCCAATCCAACGGTGCAGGTGATTTTGAACATGATCGAAGGGCTGTTGTTGCTCTTCACAGTTAATCGATTAGTGGCGATTCAGTTGCTGAAGCATTCTTTAAAGGTTTTACAGTGTAACTGCTAGAAACCACTGATGGTTTCTGCCAGAGGATTCGAAGAGACTTCTGTGTGATTGCCAGAGGAGTTGAAGAGTCTCTAGGAATCTGCCAGTGGAATGAAGATAGTTCGTAGAGGAAATTGACAGATGGATCTAACTACTAGAGAAGTTGAAGAGTTGCAATGATGAATAGGTAGAGTACTTGACATGAGAGAGCATGCAGAAGCATGGCGCGAAAGCATGCACAAGATGCACATAGACCATAAGTATGCAGTACAAAGAAGAGATGGGTGTTGTTGTTGTTGAGAGGGATTTAGGAGTGTAGAAGGAGGAGTGTGCAACAGCTGAAATAGAGAGCAGAGGAATGGTGCATTAAATGGAGATGGCACACAGTGCATAACAAGAAAAGAACAAAAAACATAGAGGAGCGTGCAGAAGACACTGATGCAGACAAAGCAACGCAGTGTAGAAGAATAGTGATAAGTCTGGTAATCCAATGATAAATATTATATCACTGTGATAAGTTTCATTAGAAAAAATTTATATGTTAGGGTGGAAGGGAGGTTCTAGGGAGGACTGATGTCCTCATAGGTTCAAGTGGGTGCTTGAACACAAGGAGTTGTATCTTCCATCTGGTTTCATCCAGAGAAACTAGGGTGGCAGGGTGGTGCAAGGGAGAACTGTTGTTCTTTGTTTTACAAGTTGGTGCTTGTATGATTGGAAGTTGGTGCTTCCATCCAGTTGGTGTTGGAACACTTGGGAAGTCGGTACTTCCCTCCAGTTGGTGCTAGAGAAACCAGGGAGTTGGTGCTAGAGAAACCAGGGAGTTGGTGCTTCGTTCTAGTTGGTGATAGAGAAACTAGAGAGTTGGTGCTCTCAGCATGTAACAGCTTGCAAAACAGAGGTTGTAGCCTCATTATGAGTTGGTTCTCATATGTATGATAATGTAAAGAATGTAAAAATTACTTATCATATAAAGAAGAAGAGGTTTTTACCCCTTATGGGTTTCCTCAGGAAATATTTGTCTCTGTGTATCTCATATGTGTGACTGATGTTGAATGTGCTATTACTTATTTCCCTGCATTATTGTGATTATCATTGAGTGCTTTGTAAAGAGTTTAAAATAAGAATAATTGTTTAAGCACGGTAACAACTTATTCATCCCCCCCTCTTAGTTGTCCAACAATTGGTATTAGAGCTGACCCCTTTTATCTAAGGGCAGATCCTAGAGCTTAAACATGTCAAGCCATGAAGGGAATTCAACCAATAAGGCCCCTCTGTTCAATGGAACAAACTTTTCCTTCTGGAAAGTTAGAATGAGAACCTACATAATGGCTTTAGGTGCAAACATCTGGGATGTGGTAGACACTAGTTATGTAAAGCCAGTTGTACTAGCTAATAAGGATGACAAGATAGAATTTAGCTTCAACGCTAAAGCTATGAATTCTATCTTGAGTGGGCTTGTAGAAGCAGAATTTGTAAAAGTTATGCACCTAGGAACTACCAAAGAAATGTGGGACAAACTCATTAGTAGTTATGAAGGTAATGAAAAGGTAAAGGGCGCCAAGATTCAAACCTACAGAATACAATTTGAACAACTGAAGATGAAGGAAGATGAAACTGTTGGAAAATACTTTCTGAGAGTAGAAGAAATGGTAAATCCAATGAAAGCACTTGGTGAAAAAAATGAGGAACCTTCTTTAGTTCAGAAAATCTTGAGATCTCTCTCAGATAGGTTCAACCCGAAGGTCTCTGCTATAGGAGAACTTAATGATCTAAAAACCTTGGAGTTTGATCAACTTCTAGGAACATTGACTGCATATGAAATGAGAATAGTTAAAGATAAACCCACCTCCAGAGAAGAATCATTTAAAGTAGAGAAGAATGAGGATTCTGAGCCCGATGAAATTGAAGAAAAATTTGTGAAGAGACTGGAGAAGGGATCAGGCAAATACAAAGGTAAACTTCCTTTCAAATGTTTCAACTGTGGTAGGATAGGTCATTTTGCAAATAAATGTCCCCACAAAGGAAAGGATCATCCATGTGATGATGAGGAGAAGTACAAACACAAAAATTTCTTTAAAGAGAATAACTTTAAGAAGAAAATTCTTTATGTAAACAATGATGATGATCCTTCAGATGATGAAGACAATGACTCCTCTATTGAATATAATCTAAATGACTTCATACTTATGGCCAAAGGGGATTATGATAATAATATCATAGGGAGTGATGTTAATGAAGAAGAAGTTATGGTTGACATGGAAGGAGAATTGATTAGTGCACTGGAAGAGATTGACAGACTAAGAATCAAGAACAGAAAGAAAAGACAATTGCTAATACAGTTCGAGAAAGACAGTAAAGAACATGATGAATATCTTGTCCTACTAAAATTATAATTAGAAGAGGCAAAGAAAATAAAATACATTCTAAAACGACAGTTATCAGAAAATAAGGCAAGATGTGAAGCATTAGAACAAGAAGTAGTGAAAACTAGGAAAGAGATGGAGAAGTTTCAAGCCTTGTATAATCAGAGTCTGTCAAGTATCAAAGCCTTAGAAGGATTAACCACCATTCTGAATCAGCAAAGGAATCCAAAGCTGAAAACTGGTTTGGGTTATGAAGAGGGATCAAGTAGTGTCAAGCCAAGAAACGAAGAACCCATCAAGTTTGTCAAATTTACAACCAATGACAAAAACAAACCTGCAGAAACAAAGGAAGACAATCAACCGCCCAGGACGAGTAAGGAAAAAGGTGCCAGGACTGAATCTGTAGAACAAAGAAATAATGCGCTCCCTGCTAAAATACGTCATTAGCATGGAAGAAATCGATTTGCTCAAAGAAGACAACCATTTTCCAGGTACAAAGAATTTTTCTATGGCTATTGTTTCTACTGTTCTAACTTTGGTCACAAAGTTGTAAATTGTTCCTTAAGACTTAGACATGAGCAATTAAGATTTCAAAGGAATAAATACTTGCCACAACAAAGAATGATGCAACCAAGTAACAAACCTTCACAGATTGCAAATTGCCAAATTAAGTCTAGGGACATGCAACTAAGGAGGTCAAGAAATAATCAACAATCAATTAGTAGGCAACGCTACAACAATAATTTTGACCTATTGAACAATGAGCTTGAATGCGACATCTGTCATAACTATGGACATAAATCTATTGACTATCGATTTAAAAACTATGAACCAGACTTGAATTCCCCTGCTGAAAATGTCAAGTTTTGGAAGAAGAAAGAAAGTGACAAGTGTGGATTAGTGTTGTCTGCTCAAAGAAAAACGAACCCTTGGTATATAGACAGTGGATGCTCCAAACATATGATGGGAGACAAAGGTAAGTTTCTATCTCTAAGTGAAAGCAAATCAGGAAACGTAACCTTTGGAAATGATGCTACAGGTAAAATAAAGGGTAAAGGGATGGTGAGTTTAAGTAATGGAAAAGGAAAAGCCCAAGATGTTCTACTTGTAGATGGGTTGAAACATAATCTTCTCAGTGTAAGTCAAATGTGTGACAGAGGATGTTAAGTGGTGTTCACGTCCAAGGACTACAAGATAAAGTCTGTAAACTCAGGACAAGTGGTGGCCAAAGGCATAAGGACAAAAAATAATGTATATGTGTTGAAAGAAAATAAAGAAGAATGTCATCTAAGAAAACATGATGAAATATGGTTATGGAATAGGAGACTTGAACATATAAACTTTGACCACTTAATAAAACTCAGAAATCTCGAGGCAGTAAAAGATCTTTCAAGAATATCAAAGCCCCAAGATTCAATGTGTAAACCCCGCCAAGTAGGAAATCTAAACAAGACATAGTTTAAGTCCAAGAGCTTTACTTCAATAGAGAAACCACTCCAACTAGTTCATATGGATTTATGTGGACCATCAAGATAGGAAGGCAGAGGGAAAGAAAACTACTTCATGCTGATTATTGATGATTACTCCAGACTTACTTGGGTTTCCTTTCTCAAAGAAAAAGATGAAGCATTTGAGAAGTTTAAAATATTTAAGGCTTTAAATGAGACTCAAATAGGAAAGAGATTAAAGGCAGTAAGATCAGACTGAAGAGGAGAGTTTATGTCAAATGACTTCAAGGAATTCTATGATAAGCATGGAATCAAGAGAGAATACACAATCCCAAGAACCCCACAACAAAATGGAGTAGTTGAGAGGCAAAACAGAATAGTGTTGGAAATGGCCAGGTCAATGATGATTGAGAAGAACATTGGTCAAACCTACTGGGTAGAATCAATACACACAACATTCCATGTTCTTAACAAAGCCCACCTCAGACCACAAAGTGACAAGACACCTTATGAACTGTGGTTTGGGAGACCTGCTTCAATTAAACGCTTCAAAGTCTTTGGGAGTAAATGCTACATAAAGAATAATGATGAGAACCTTGGCAAATATGATGACAGGGATGATGAAAGTATCTTCTTGGGGTATGATACAAATAGTAAAGGATACAGATGCTATAATAAGAGGCTTCATAAAATAGTTGATTGTATTGATGTAAAATTTGATGAAGGAATCCCAGCAAGAGAGGTGTACAGTAATGAGTCTTCTACATAAGACACAGCTAAAGCCAAAGATGAACAGGTCCAAGAATCAGAAAATGAAGACTCTGAATCATATGAAGACAAAAATACTCAGACAGACTCAAATCAGCAGACAACATCAAATTCCTCCTCCAGAATCACTCAAAAGAATCATCCTGGAAGTCAAATAATTGGTGAAAAAGACAAAGGTGTACAAACCAGGAGAAAGCTAATGAAAAACACCGAACAATCACATATAGATTTCATATCCATGCTGGAAACCAAGAATTTTAATGAAGCTAGCAAAGATGAACATTGGGTTAAAGCAATGAATGACAAACTTGACCAGATTGAGAAAAACAATACGTGGGAGATGGTTCATAGACCGGAAGGTAAAAATATCATTGGTTCCAAATGGATCTTTAAGAATAAGTTGAATGAGCAGGGACAAGTTGTCAGGAACAAAGCAATATTAGTCTGTAAAGGCTATGCTCAAATAGAAGGACTGGATTTTGATGAAACATTTGCACCCGTAGCAAGTTTGGAAGCTATCAAAATATTTCTTGCCTATGCTTGTCATAAAAGGTTTAAAGTCTATCAAATGGATGTCAAGTCAACTTTTCTAAATGGATATTTAAGTGAAGAATTCTATATGGAACAACCAGAGGGTTTCGAACTATCTGATAACCCTAACTTAGTATGCAAGCTGAAGAAAGCTTTATATGGGTTAAAACAAGCTCCTCATGCTTGGTATCACAGACTGGATACATATCTCAAAGACAAAGGGTTCAAGAGAGGAACAGTTGACAACAATCTATATGTCAAAACAGAGGGTGATGACTTGCTCAATATATTGGTCTATGTAGATGACATCATCTTCAGATGTAATAAGGATTCATTGGTAAAATGGTTTGCTTCTTCCATGGAGTCTAAGTTTGAAATGTCTATGATAGGTGAACTGACATTTTTTCTTGGTTTGCAAATTACTCAGAGGTCTGAAGGGATGTTCATTTCTCAAGAAAAATATCTAAGAGAAATGTCGAAGAGGTTTCAAATGGAAGATTCTAAACCTGTGGGCACACCTATGGTTACTAGATGCAAATTAAGAAAGGATGATGACTCACCTGATGTTGATCAAAGTTCATATATGTCAATGATAGGCAGCCTGCTGTACATCACAACATCTCGCCCAGACATAATGCATGTTGTTGGAATGGTAGGAAGATTTCAATCCACACCTAAACAAAGTCATTTTCTAGCTGTCAAAATGATATTCAAATATTTGAAAGAAATAATGAACTATGGCCTATGGTATCCTAAGAATCAAAATTTTCAATTATCAGCCTACTCAGATGCTGATTGGGCTAACTGCATGGATGAAAGGAAAAACATGAGTGGAGGTGTGTTTTTCTTAGGAGATTCTCTAGTAGCATGGTTGAGTAAAAATCAAGGTTCCTTTTCTTTATCAACTACAGAGGCAGAGTACATTGTTGCTGCTACCTGTTGCAGTTAGGTATTATGGATGATTCAGACACTTGCAGACTTGGAGGTAAAATACGCTGCACCGATCCCAATTCATTGTGATAATGCTAGTGCCATCAATGTGTCCAAGAATCCTGTATTCCACTCCAAGACCAAGCATATTCCCATAAAATACCATTTTCTGAGAGAGAAGGTCACCAATCAGGTTGTTTAGGTCCATTACATTCCAACCACAAAAAAAATTGCAGACATCTTTACTAAACCCCTAGCCAAGACACCATTTGAATATCTCAGACAGAAGCTGAGTGTCATACCGTCTCACACATACGAGAGTCCATCCTATTAGGGGGAGTTTTGTATTCATTAAATATCTGATACCTCCTAAAATTATTGCAACATCTCAGGGGGAGCATGTTTTCTTTGACATTGATGTCAAAGGGGGAGAAAGAGGAGTGGTCCAGACCGTATGTTACAGTTGGAGGTCCAAACAGATTAGCGCGGTTGTTCAGGGTATCCATCAATGCCAAAGGGGGAGATTTTTGGCATGTTTACAGGCAAGTATGATTGTCATTGATGGCAAGATCAGAGTATGCAGCAATGGAAAAATAGGGACAACTTAAGCTCAGAAGAGATAGTGCAGAGGTGCATGAAGAGTGCGAGAGTGTGCTTGTTTATTTGATGGCAAACAGGCAGGCAAGGAAGACCAGCAGCACATGAATAATTGCATGGAAAGATCAGAAGTGTAAACTCCATTTTGGATTTTTGGATACCGGGAGATTGAGAAGTCAAGAGTTGAGACTCTTCAACACAGGAGTTCTAGAGTTGCGAAATCTGGAATCCCGAAATCCTGAAATAAGCACATAAACGAAGAGTTTTTGCAGATCGGGAAATAACTCCATTTTGGAGTTTCGGATGCTGGGAGTTGGAAGAGTCAAGAATCTTCATCATCAGGAGTCCCAGAATCATGAAATGAGAAATGCCGAAATCCTGGAAGAAGGAGGACAATTTTGGGTACCGGGAGTTGGAAGAGTCAAGACTCTACATCATCAGGAGTCCCGGAATCGAGAAATGTGAAATGTCGAAATCTCGAAAGAAGGAGACAGTTTTGGATACCGGGATTTCGGATACCAGGAGTTGGGGATGTCAAGAACTCTTACTAGCAGAAGTCCTGAAGTCTCTAAACCTGAAGTCGTGAAATGCGAAATCGCAAAATGTCAAAGACTCCATACCTGAGGTTCAGATACTGGGAGTTGGAGATGTCAAGGACTCTCATGACAAGAATACTGAAGTTGCGAAGTGCGAAAAGCCAAAAAGTTGATCTAACTCCATTTCAGAGTTTCGTAGATCGAGACTTGAAAGTGAAGAACATTCACATCAAGAATGTCGAAATCGCGATATGCGAAATCACAAAGTGATCTGGGCCGACAGATCCAGGAGGTGAATGTGGCAGACCATGTCAGAAAAGACAAGTGGAAGACTATGACACGTGGCACGATCAGACAATGACAAGTGTCAAGTTGATTTGGAATTTTAGGCCACTGGAATTCACAATTCTGAGTGACACGTGGTAGCCACTCGGGTCACGACACGTCATTGAGTGACGCAAGACTAAGCTCACTCCGGGAGTTTTTGCTTAGCGAGTTTTAACTCCATCACTCCCCCAAAGTCCTAAAGGATGAAGTCCCAGGGCAGAGGATAGTCGTCCGATCACCATAGATTGTGGACCATTGATCTAGAGATTGAAGAGCTATAGAGAAGAGCTCGAATCGGCAAGCTCCATTTCAGAGTTTCAGGGATCGGGCAATGGAGCATAAAGAAATCATCACATCAAGGATGCCAAAATGCCAAATTGTGAAATCGCGAAAGTGCTTTATGGATACGTGCTCGAACATCGATGGTGGTCACATTGTCTAAGAGTTGTAGAGAAAAGCTTGAAGTGGCAAGCTCCATTTCAGAGTTTTGGAGATTGCGACTTGGAGAGTTGAGATGCCTCACGACAGGATTGCCAAATTGTCGAAATGCCAAAATGTGAAACACGTTTTGGCTCAGCCTGTGGTCACAACCATTGGTCACATTGGCAGAAGATGAAGGAAGGAGTTAGTGCAACCAAGCTCAATTTCGGAGTTTCGGGGACCTCGACATGGAGCGTCAAGAAACTCTACCACAGGAATGTCGAAATCCCGAAATGCCGAAATGTGAATTAAACGCAAGATTGTATGGATCCAATCCAATAGTGAAAGTGATTTTGAACATGATCGATGGGCTACTGTTGCTCTTCACAGTTAATCGTTCAGTGGAAGTTCAGTTGCTGAAGTGTTCTTTGGAGGTTCACAGTGTAACTTCTAGAAACCACTGATGGTTTCTGCCAGAGGACTCAAAGAGACTTCTGTGTGATTGCCAGAGGAGCTGAAGAGTCTCTAGGAATCTGTCAATGGAATGAAGACTATTCGTAGAGGTAATTGACAGATGGATCTAACTTCCATAGAAGCTGAAGAGTTGTAATGATGAATAGGTAGAGTACTCGACATGAGAGAGCATGAAGAAGCATGGCGCGAAAGCATGCATAGGATGCACATAGACCATAAGTATGTAGTACAGAGAAGAGATGGGTGTTGTTGTTGTTGAGAGGGATTCAGGAGTGTAGAAGGAGTGTGCAGCAGCTGAAGTATAGAGCAGAGGAATGGTGCATTAAATGGAGATGGCACACAGTGCATAACAAGAAAAGAACAAAAAGCGTAGAGGAGTGTGCAGAAGACACCGATGCACAACAGAGCAGCGCAGTGTAGCAGAACAATGATAAGTATAGTAAGTCAATGATAAATATTGTATCACTGTGGGGTGAAATCATGAAGGTGGGTTACACTTTTGCTTGTTTTATGAGAAAAAAAACTGTATTTTCACAAGTTATTCAACTTCCGACATATAAAAGTATTTTTTTTATTTAGAATTTCACTTTACAGTAAAAACAAAACTTGTG
>ML792341.1:6963-17642 GCA_009831015.1 Picea engelmannii | reverse complement strand
CGAAAATCATCATTCTTGTATTTTAACTTCCATTTTGCATTCTTGTATTTAATAAGTCAAGTTTTGCATAACCTTAATCCCATTACCCATTAGGTTTCACCTCAGGATATGGCTAGTTTGGTTTAATGGAAATTGAACTAAATTATTTCCCAACACGGTTTTGGGGTCTAATTGCTTTGGATTATTGTGAGTTATCCCATATGTCTCAAAGATGGAAGGTTGAATATTTATTTGGTTATTTTAAGTTACACATCTCATCCATCAAATAAAGATTTGGTAGAAAGAAGTGTGAGTGAATGGCAACATGAATCCACCCTATGTCCTTCTCATGTACATGTCAACCTATTAATATAATTTCATTATATCCTAATATGAAAATATATATTATGGGGTGAGTTAATAAGTGGACAAATTCAACTTTTTTGGCTAGTTAATTTTTCCGGTGAGGGAAAATTTTATCCTAATCAACTCACTCTTTTTGTTTTTGTTTTTTGTTTTGATGATTTGGGTAGACTTAAAATGTGTCAAAACCCTTGATGACAATGTTCTACGATTAATGTTCCTATCAATAATGGGGAACTATGACTTCTGACAATATTCCTAATGGATTTTGGGGAGAATTCCCACTAAAAAAACAGTGGTTTTGTCATCTTATGAACTTAAACCTATCACTTATGTGCCTCACTTGAATTGTTTTCTAAGCCATGCACCTTCACAAGTAAACATACCAAGGAGGCTCTTAATAAATAATATATATTATAATATATAATATATATTATATATATAATACATATTATATATTATATATATTAAAAACGAAATTTTAAAACCAAAAACGAAATTTAAATTCAATTCAAAATTGCGTGGCCTGCTGCAAAGGAAATAAACACAGTCCACAACCATTACCACTCCACATTCCACGTACGCACACCACAGTCCATGCCACCACATTCTGGCCATTATCACTCGCGCATAGGAGGATTTGGAGCACGGTTACGATTTGGAGGATGGATTTGGAGGACGAGAGAAGAAGGAGGGCACACGATTTGCAGAGGAGAAGGGAACATGATTTACAGAGGCTAGGGCACACGATTTGCAGAGGAGGAGGGTAGAAAAATTGCAGAGGCTAGGGCACACGATTTTCATAGGCTAGGGCACACGATCTGCAGAGGAGGAGGGAACACGTTTTTGCACCGGAGGAGGGCACACAGACGGAGGAAATGGTATGACCTCTTTCTCCTATCTCATGACTTCCTGACCTCTTTCCCTTGATTTCAATGTCATCTAAACGCAACATTTCTCGTATCCCTCGGGACTTTTAGAAATATTTGGAAGAGAATAGAAGTGAAATAAAGGGAAAAAGGCTCTTTTTTCCAAACAAAATGATGCAGGAGCATCGCCAACATCAAGCGAGCCAGCGCGGAAGCAAGAGACAGTTGGACAAGTGCCCAACACAAATTTTGAAATCACCTTGAAGTTGTTGCACGATCTTAAATGAGATAATTAAATGAAGGCGCACTTGTATAATGTAATCGGACCTTGAGAGGATTTTCTCTCGTCCTTAGTAGGTAGAAGGCATTTAAAGTAGTTAATGCAAGTAGGTAGAATTGAATGTGTAGATTAGAGAGTTTTAGAGTGCAAGAGGGAAACGAGATATCGACACCCTCATTGTGTATTGTAACAGGATGATGAGCATTTGTGTATGAAGAGAGGAAGAGAAGCAGAGAGTTGTGTAAGAATGCCCATGTACAGATATTTGGATTAATACAAATAGGTTGAATCAAATTCATGGTTTCGTGTTTGTTCTCTGTGTATTGATGTTGAATGATATGCTCATGAATGTTTTCTTCCTGTTATACATTTTCTTTACATGTTGTGTATGTGATTTCATATTTGAGTTTGAAGTCTGAAAGGAAGTAGGAATGAGTTTCAATTGTTTCTCTATCTGAGCTAGAGTTCCTGCAAGGAGTGCAGATGAAGTGTCCGCAAGGAGTGCGTTGAAAAAGGGTTCAGATAGGGTATCTTTTTTTCTCATTTCCGCAGAAGTGCAGACAAGCACAGGAGCCGTGCAAGGAGTGCGCAAGCCGAGTGAAGTTTTAGGGTTGCGAACCTGAGTAAAGCATTGAAGGACTACTGCTGCAGGTGTGCGCAGAGTTGAAGGACTTCAACACTTGGATGTGGGTGAAGGTTGCTGCAAGGAGTGTGTGCAAGAGTCTTCTCTAAGACTCAGAATTGTGAGAGAGCTCAGGAAGGATAAGGACTTCGAGATTGTGGAAGGACAGCGTAGGGAAGATATGACTTGAAGTTTGTAAGAAGCGTCGCAAGCTTGCATGCAGGTGGACGAGTTCCACAGAGGAACACTTGGTCATTCGCAGAAATCACCAAGGAGGAACGGACAGACGATATTCTCTGAGGAGGATTCGCAAAGTCCCACGAGCCGTCAGATCTAGCCAAGGAGCAGGGCAGTTATGGTGGAAGTATTCTTTACAGGTTCAAAGCTCAGGAGGGATAGGACCATTGATCCAAGCCATAGGGGTTGTAGGATCTACACATGGAATCCCATATCAGAGTTTCGTGGGTGAAATCCTGTGAACATTGCAACGGGAATCGCAAAATCGTGAAATGCGATATCCCGACGACTAAGAGAATAGTGTGGGGCCACAAGAGTCAGTGAGGTGGACAGGTGGCACACCATTTCGGGGTTTCGTGGCGAGAAGTCTTGAACATTTTCATTAGGATTCGTGATATAGCAAAGTCCGAAATCCCGACGAGGTGACAGGGCGTGGAAAATTCAACTCGCGCGTGTGTCGGGTAATCGGCATATCGGGATTCGGGAGTCGGGGATACGAGTTGTTTGACATTGCGAGTGCCAAAATCACAATAGAAGAAATCCCAAAAAGGAAGAGGAAAGCGAAGGGTCAGCGTTGACTGTATCGGCATTCGGGGATTCAAGAGTGCCGCGCTCGACCACAGGATTCGCGAAGTCGCGAAGTTCGATATCCCAATTGTAAAGAGGGGGAATCCCACAAGGATTGTTCTGGGTGTAGATTTCCCAATAGGTAAATAGAAGAGCCTTACAATTCTTCCAGTCGTGGAAGAAGGAAAGATATTGTGTTGACGTGGACCTTCCGACCTGCGGGTTGTGAGGTTGCGGGCATCGGCATCAGAGTGGTATCAGAGCACAGAAAGGTTCTTTGCTTTCTATAGTAGAGAAGAAAGAGAATTCACCATGTCATCGAGGAGAAGAGATAGGCCATCACTCGATCCAGACGAGAGGGAAATGCCGTGAAGAAGAGGCAGGCAGATGACTAATCTAGAAATGGAGAGAGAGATGCGTGATCTACGAGCTAGACTCGAAGACATGGAGACAGCGCAAAGATGCATAGTTAGTGTTGGGGATCTGAGTGATTCTGAAAGAGAATTTGAGGCTGAACATGGAGAAGAAGTTGCAGTTAAAGATGCATCAAACGAACGTTTGATCATAGCTATTGCAAGGATGGGTGCAAGAACGAAGATGGACATTCTAGTTTATGAGGGAAACTTGGATGCAGAGGAGCTTCTAGACTAGTTTAGAGCTCTAGACACATACTTCGACTATGAATATGTCGAAGAGGACAAGAAGGTCAAGCAGGCTATCACTAGATTGAAAGGACATGCAACATTGTGGTGGGATGAACTACAAGCTGACAGATGTTGCAAAGGCAAGCAGAAGATCAAGAGCCAGGATCGAATGATCGTGAAGATGAAGGCGAAATTCATCTCGAGAGATTATCAAATTACTCTGTTTAGGAGGATGAAGAACTTGAGACAGAAGTTTATGATAGTGAAAGAATACACTGAGGAATTCTACAGACTAAACATCAGGGCAGGTCATCGGGAGAGTGATGATGAAAAAGTTTCCAGATATATGAATGGCCTGAGATATGGTATCCAGGACGAGATGAGCATGGTAACCCTCCAGATAGTGGAAGATTCTTATCAGATGGCTCTGAAAGAGAAAGAGAAGTTGAGCCGAAATCAGAGTCAGAGAGGCCAAGGTAGAAGTCAGCCTAGAGGCAAATCAGTTGCCCAGGACAAATATCAGAAACCCAAGGAAGACTGGAAGAAACCTCAGACTCGAACAGAGAGAGGTGGAACCTCACAGCGAGGGCAACATACTGAGCAGAGAGGAGATTATGTTGATAACAACACTTTTCCTTGTACTAGAGGCAGAGGAAGAGGAAGAGGTGGAGTAATTACATGCTTCACATGTGGAAAGAATGGGCACAAGTCTTACGAGTGTCCAGATAAAAAGAAGGAAATTGGAGAAGCTCACATATCTAAAGCACAGAGGTGGGATGTTGAGGCAGAAGACGCTGAAGGTGGAAGGTCGTTGATGATGCGAAAAGTTCTTTTGACACCAGAGAAGGAGGTGGAGAGTTCAGTCCAAAGGACCAGACTTTTCAGAACTGCTTGCAAGACCAAGGACAGGGTATGCAAGGTCATTGTAGACAGTGGTAGCACGGATAATCTCGTTTCTACAGAGATGGTAGAGAAGCTGGAGCTGGAGACGATTGATCATCCAAGCCCATACAGAATTTCGTGGCTACAGAAAGGACACCAGGTAACTGTCACTAAACAATGTTTAGTTGAATTCAAGATAGGAGGATATAATGATAAGATATTATGTGATGTCATTCCTATGGATGTTTTTCATCTATTGCTGGGTAGACCATGGCAATATGACAGGAATGTGATTCATGATGGGAGAATGAACACATACACCCTAGAGAAGAATGGGAGGACACACATGTTGCTTCCAATTAAAGATAAAGAAGTGAAGTCGGAAGTAAGAAACATTGTACTTCTCATGAGTGGGAAGGAACTTCTTATAGAGGTGAAGAAGAAGGAGAATCCACAGTTCATTGTGGTCAGAAAGCCGAGGATTGTTTTGACCAGCACAAGAGTGGATGATTTACCAGATGAAATTCAGGAACTGCTGAAAGAGTTCGCTGATATAGTAGTGGACGAATTACCTCATTCGTTGCCACCAATTAGAAGTGTGATCCATCATATTGATCTCATACCAGGAGCCAGTTTACCAAATAAATCCGCGTACAGGTTGACACCGCAAGAGAATGAGGAAGTTAAGAGGAAATTCCAAGAGTTATTGGACAAAGGTTTGGTCAGGGAGAGCTTGAGTCCATGTGTTGTTCCAACAATACTCATTCCGAAGAAAGACGGAGGATGGAGGATGTGTACTGACTCAAGGGCGATTAATAAGATAACCATTAGGTACATATTTCCATTGCCGAGGATGGATGATCTGATGGATTTCTTGAGCGGAGCAACGTACTTTTCAAAGATTGATTTGAAAAGCGGTTATCATCAAATCCGCATGAGAGAAGGTAATGAATGGAAGACAGCATTTAAAACCAATGAAGGGTTGTATGAATGGCTTTTTATGTCATTTGGCTTAACAAATGCACCGAGTACCTTCATGAGGTTGATGAATGAAGTCCTGAAGGAGTTCATTGGAAAATTTGTTATCGTATATTTGGATGACATACTGATTTTCAGTAAATCAGTGGCAGAACACTTGAAGCATTTGGCTATAGTGATGCAGAGATTACAGCAGAAGAAGTTGTTGATAAATATGAAGAAGTCCTCATTCATGAAGACAGAACTCATTTACTTGGGATTTTTTATTTCTGCAGATGAGTTGAGGATGGATCCAGATAAGGTGGAGGTAATCAAGAATTAGCCATCACTGAAGAATATATTTGAGGTAAGAAGTTTTCACAGATTGGCTAGTTTTTACCGAAATTTCATCAGACATTTCAGTGGAATTAGCGCAGCGATGATGGACACCGTGAAGAAAATACACAATTATTTTCACTGGACTGAGGAAGCTGAGAAGAGTTTCAATCTATTGAAGAGGAAGATTACGGAACGACCAGTTTTGGTGTTGCCAGATTTCCGAAAGACATTTCAAGTGAAATGCGATGCAAGTGGATTTGCAATTGGGGCAGTCTTGAGTCAAGAAGACAGGCCAATAGAATACTTCAGCGAGAAGCTGAATGAAGTGAACTTGAAATAATCCACATATGATAAGGATTTTTATGCTATCATACAGGCATTGAAGAAATGGAGGCATTACTTGATCCCGAAAGAGTTTGTATTGTACAGTGATAATCATGCACTGCAGTTTGTGACTCAACAGGAGAAGTTGAATCAAAAACATGTCAAATCGATTGAGTATACGCAGAATTTCACATTTGTGATTAAACATATTTTTGGTACTGCTAACAAAGTTGTTGATGCTTTGAGCAGGAAGTGTTTGCTGTTGCAGGAGTTCAGATTCAAAACGTTGGGTTTTGATGATCTCAGGAACATGTACACAGATGATCAAGATTTGAAGGAGATGTATGAAGCAGTTGAGAATCCAGTTCTCAGAGATAGAAACCCTTGGACAAACTATATGATCCAGGAAGGATTATTGTTTAAAGGCAATCAACTGTGTATTCTAAAATGCTCCATGAGGGAGAACTTGTTAAAGGAGAAACACAATGGAGGATTGGCAGGACAGTTTGGTCACGAAAAAATGTTCGCAAAGCTGAATGAGTCATGTTTTTGGCCGGGAATGTGAGAAGATGTCAAGAGATTCGTGGACAGACGCAAAATTTTCCAGCATTCAAAGGGAAGAAGACAGAATGTGGGGTGTTATCAACCATTTCCCATGCCAGAAAGGATGTGGGATGAGATTAGCATGGATTTTATATTTGGGTTGCCAAGAACACAAAGAGGTTATGATTCAATCTTTGTGGTGATGGATAGATTTTCCAAAATTGCACACTTCATTCCATGTCAGAAAACCAGTGACGCAACTCACATTGCGAATCTATTTTTTAAAGAGGTCATTCAACTTCATGGTTTGCCAAGGAGTATAGTTTCGGATCGAGACACAAAGTTCATAGGGAATTTTTGGAGGATCTTATGGAAGAAGCTGGGAACTAACCTGTTGTTTAGTTCAGCGTATCATCCTCAAACGGTTGGGAAAACAAAAGTGGTGAACAAAAGTCTGGGAGACTTAGTGAGAAGCTTGGTGACGGAACACCATAGCCAATTGGACCATATATTACCACAGGCAGAGTTTGCTTATAATGACTCAGTTAACAGGAGCATAGGGCAAAGTCCATTTCAGGTTGTCTATGGCATGCAGCCGAGAGGAATTTCTGAACTGAGGGATTCAGAACAGACTACGACTAGGAGTGCTAGTGCAGAGGAATTTGCCGAGGTGATGAAGGAACTTCACAGCCAGGTGAAGGAGCGACTACAGAATTCAAGCCAGGAATATAAGCGTAGAGTAGATCAGCATAGAAGACAACTTCAGTTTGAGGTTGGTGACTTGGTTCTGGCACATTTGAGGAAAGAAAGGTTCCCAAGAGGAATGTATAATAAGATGAAGATGAATAAAATCAGGCCGTGTAGGTTCTTGAAGAAATTTGGGGCGAATTCTTATGAGATTGAATTACCCGATGGGATCAGAATTTCTTCGGTATTCAATATATCAGATTTGTACCCATATAAAGTTGAGGAAGCAGGGATAGGAAATGAGCAGCCGGTGGTTCAGTGGCGAAAGCAGATGCCAGTAGCAGATAAGCCACAGATGGAGTGCATACTGGACAAACGAATCGGTAAGAAGACCAGGCGGAAAGAATACTTTGAGTATCTGGTCAAATGGAAGAACCATCCAGTTGAAGATGCCAGTTGAGAGAACGAGGCAGAGATACAGAAGCATGGACAGACCGTGCATGAGCTCATGGACAGGAGCCCATGAAATTTTTCAAGCGAGGGAGTATGATGCAGGAGCATTGCCAACATCAAGAGAGCTAGCGCAGAAGCAAGAGACTGTTGGACAAGCGCCCAACACAAATTTTGAAATCACCTTGAAGTTGTTGCGCGATCTTAAATGAAATAATTAAATGAAGGCGCACTTGTATAATGTAACCGGACCTTGAGCAGATTTTCTCTCGTCCTTAGTAGGTAGAAGGAATTTAAAGTAGTTAATGCAAGTAGGTAGAATTGAATGTGTAGATTAGACAGTTTTAGAGCACAAGAGGGAAATGAGATATAGACACCCTCATTGTGTATTGTAACAGGATGATGAGCATTTGTGTATGAAGAGAGGAAGAGAAGCAGAGAGCTGTGTAAGAACACCCATGTACAGATATTTGGATTAATACAAAGAGGTTGATTCAAATTCATGGTTTCGTGTTTGTTCTCTGTGTATTGATGTTGAATGATATTCTCATGAATGTTTTCTTCCTATTATACATTTTCTTTACATGTTGTGTATGTGATTTCATATTTGAGTTTGAAGTCTAAAAGGAAGTAGGAATGAGTTTCAATTGTTTCTCTATCTGAACTAGAGTTCCTGCAAGGAGTGCAATTGAAGTGTCTGCAAGGAGTGCGTTGACAAAGGGTTCACATAGGGTATCTTTTGTTCTCATTTCTGCAGAAGTGCAGATAGGCATAGGAGCTTGCAAGGAGTGCGCAGGCAGAGTGAATTTTTAGGGTTGCGAACCTGAGTAAAGCATTGAAGGACTACTACTACAGGTGTGCGCAGAGTTGAAGGACTTCAACACTTGGACATGGGTGAATATTTCCGCAAGGAGTGCGTGCAAGAGTCTTCTCTAAGACTCAGAATTGTGAGCGAGCTCAGGAAGGATAAGGCCTTCGAGATTGTGGAAGGACAACACAGGGAAGCTGTGACTTGAAGTTTGTAAGAAGCGTCGCAAGCTTGCACGCAGGTGGATGAGTTTCGTGGAGGAACACTTGGTCACTCGCAGAAATCACCAAGGAGGAACGGACGGACGATATTCTCCGAGGAGGATTCACGAAGTCCCGCGAGCCGTCAAATCTAGCCGAGGAGCAGGGCAGTTATGGCAGAAGTATTCTTTACAGGTTCAAAGCTCAGGAGGGACAGGACCATTGATCCGAGCCATAGGGGCCATAGGATCTACACATGGAATCCCATATCAGAGTTTCGTGGGTGAAATCCTGTGAACATTGCAACGGGAATCGCGAAATTGTGAAACAGGATATCCCGATGACTAAGAGAATAGTGTGGGGCCACAAGAGTCGACGAGGTGGACAGGTGGCACACCATTTCGAGGTTTCATGGCGAGAAATCCCAAACATTTTCATTAGGATTCACGATATAGCGAAGTCTGAAATCCCGATGAGGTGACAGGGCATGTAAAAGTCAACTCACGCATGTGTCGGGTAATCGACATATCGGGATTCGGGAGTCGGGGATACGAGTTGTTTGACGGTGCGAGTGCCGAAATCACGATAGAAGAAATCCTGAAAAGGAAAAGGAAAGCGAAGGGTCAGCGTTGACTATATCGGCATTTGGGGATTCGAGAGTGCAGCGCTCAACCACAGGATTCATGAAGTCGCTAAGTCTGATCTTCCGATTGTAAAGAGGGGGAATGCTACGAGGATTTCTGTGGGTGCAGATTTCTCGATAGGAAAATAGAAGAGAATTACAGTTCTTCGGGCCGTGGAAGAAGGAAATATCCTATGCTAACGTGGACCTTCCGACCTACGGGTTGTGAGGTTGCGGGCGTCGGCATCACAAAAATGCAAGCCAAAATGTCAAAACAATCCTGCCACCCATTTTCACTGTGACGTTGTAGGAATGTGACCAGGATAATTATGCAATTGAATAAATACCCATGTGAGATGTGATAGAATAGATATTATTGATGGAGTTCATCATGACCAAGGCCTCCACTCTATTAAATTAAAAATGTTAACTAAATTAGAGGGTTGGGTTGGGCTCTAAGACTTAACTAAACTTGAAGCCTCAATTGGGTGCATGTTTATCTCTATGTACAGTAAAAATCAAACTGCATTGTGGCAAACCCAAATTTCCAAACAATATAAGGTACTATTCACATGACACCAGTTCTTGGCTTCAAGACTTATGCTCTTGATGTAGCTTTGAGTGCCAAATTCTTCTTCACTATTATTCAGTGAACATGATAGGATGATTATGTTTACAATGCTTTATTTCCAAATTAATTACCTCACATATACATGTATTGTGAAAGGAAACCACAAAAAATCGATTGGAGGTCAAGCTAGGCTTTAAATCAAAGTTCCAATTCAAGGCATTTCTCATCTATACATATAATGTCCTTGTGTAAATTTCTCTCAAAATGTGTAGAACTCAACCCAATGCATTTGCAATTGGTAAGCATTCTCCAACAACCAACTAAATTTTTAGTTTGGTCTATGTAGTGGTATTCAATGGACTCTTATCTCAACCAAAAGGTAACGAGAATGTAAATATGTGTTTGCAACTAAGTTTTATTGCCCAATCACTAAATATGCTCACAAAAATAGTTTTATACAACCCTCTAATTCTCATAAGATTTCTCAAGACCAAAATGCCAATGACAATATTAACTTCCAATGATAGCTTATCCTTTGATAGTTATTCTATGAAATTTTTGATGCAAATTGAACTCAAATCAATGGCCATTTAATTTCCTTGATATAATCCCACCTCATCTCCTCTCATTACTGTGCATACAGATTGTAGGTTCAATGTGTGTCAAGCTATGGAATAATAGAGCACATGAATTGATCTCCCATGTAATTCAACTCTAGTGATAATTTTCCAATTC